>QBDW01000932.1:0-107934 GCA_003261595.1 Maconellicoccus hirsutus
GTAGAAAATAGATCAACACCATCAGACGTACTTCCACTGATTCTCATCAAAACATCCAACACTTTACAACATCCTACAGCTGCATTGCTCAAATCCGTATTCCTCTTTTGGGAAAAAGTAGAATTCAATCCGATACCCGGCCAAGAACAGCTTTTCTTTTGCGCAGCTAATCCAAAATCGCTTGAAAATGAAAGCAAAATCATGGAAAACGAAACAGCAGCTTCTAAGAACGTTAAAACTCCTGCTGTCAACGAATACTGCTTATTTGAAACACCCTATACTTGGCAAACCTTCAGAAGGACGCTGCCGAGTTGTGAATTTGAACCTGAACCGGTAATTACAGAAGTCTACGTGCCGAAGGCGGATGATTCTACGGAAGTATACTGCGGTGGTGATGGAAGTGGTCAACCGTATAGATTTGGATATCAGGTATGTAAGGATGAACGTGGTCCGTATTTTGGAAATTACTTCGAATAGAATCATTGGATAACTTATTTCAGGTTTGGCTCAAAACCACATTTGCGATCGATCACGCGGATCTTTCTTTGAACCAATCAGAGGTCGGTAAATGGTCAGAAAAACCACTCCGCAATATTCCACCAATCACATATTTTCGTTCTTCACACAGGCATTCGAAAACCTCATCGATTTCGAAATATATAAAATCTGTTACAACAAGACATCGAAAAAAGTCCTCTACACACATCATAAACTACTCTCCCCAGCTTTACTATTTTTTAAGAAATTGAAAAAGGAAAACGAGAAAACCTACGACATAGCATTCGCAATTTCAACCGCGATGAATTTGATTTCCAAAGCCTTAAAGATTCCTACGACCAGGTAGGATTTTTTTTAATAATAATCGTTTTTTCCACTGATTCCAAAAATTGGTAATTCCAGCTCATAAACGTCAATATGCCGGAAACACTGACGCTAGATCGAAGTTCCAGAGGATTACTAAAAATTCCTCCACTGCAACATTTCAAATCCAGAAACTCGTGCCATCCGGCGATTTCCCATTCGCTTTATGGAGGAAACCAACGTTCCACCAAATCAATATATCTCTGATGCACAAGGAATTAGCCCCAATATGGAATCATATTGCTAATATCATACAAATGAAAGCCAAAAAGGTCAGCTCACATAGTTCTAATCACCTGTACTCAATAAGTAATGCATATTTTTCCAGGATGATCGAGAGCTCGACATTTACACAGGGACCTTCAATATATCCAATACAGGCCATAGCACAAAACAATCAGCAAGTACCCCCAAGCTGCGGAAATTTGGGTCAAAATAGTATACAGTACTGATTACGTTTCGGAGTCTTTGTCGGAAGGGGTCGTTCGAGGAGTGGCAATTATTGGGAATAACTACATGAACGATAACTTGAGAGGAACAATTTATCAATATTGTCCTGAAAACTACTGCGAGCATTTTGCTCCGAAGGAGCATCTCGACGCCGGCAAGTACATTAGCTGTTGCTCGGTTACAACCGAGATCCAAGAACTCTTTGGAGTTAATTTTGATATTAAGGGACTTTTGAACATCGATGAATTGATGGCTGTGTGGGAACTCCATCATACTTAATTCTGTCAAAAATCCTACTCCCTACCGCTGTTCTGTAAAATACTCCTTTAAACCAATCAATCCTATTTCTTTCATGAATTCATTTTTTCCAAAACACCTTACTCCAAATGCCTTTTCTCCTTTTAACGTTGTTTTGAAAAAGACACTTCCTGACCAATCTTTCCTTCCTTTTCCATTAAAAAATAGTATAAGTATAGCCAAACAGTTCACCATCAACATATTTGTAGTTTAGTTCGGACCCAATACATGTTTTATGTCGTATACACATTCGTTCTTTTGTTCGCGAACACTATCATCACCTCTATTCTTTACCAATCCTTTTGACACCTATGCGATTGAGAAGCGACGCACGGGAATCTCAGGCACGTTCGCTTTCATCACACCTATGCTCTGACCTCTCCAACGCACGGGTTACTCGGGCACGTCCGGGCTCCCATTAGACGATCCAAAATCACCATACAGACTCACGTTATACGGGCACGTTCCGTTCCTCCTGTATCTCCACTAACAGTAGGACCACCGACAGTTGTCTACAGGTCCCAAACATCTTATTAATATGCGCATAATCATAAAATTAATCAGATTAGTACCGACTATTCAGAAATATAAGCCATATCACCATTTACATATTGACCCAAATAAATATTTTTTCTAAATTATCAATTTTTACTCATTCAACGGACTAAACGTAGGAAATTTTTGGGATTTCGCAGCTTCTCATAAGCAATGACGCGTTAATACCAGAAAGCAACGAAGCAGGTGAGAAACATCTGAACAAGAATCTGACCCCATCATCGTTACATAATTTACAAAATCCGCAATAAATCGTCTGTGGAGGGAAAATACCCAAATGAGGCCTCATAAGGAAAACATCTTTCGATTTTTGCGAACCAAATTTGAAAATCTGTTATAAATATCTGAAGTATCAAATGAAGCATAATTTCTTCATCGTTAAACGCCTTGAACAGGTTTTTTATGGTCGTTGTTCTCTATAAATGAACAACCTACCGTATGACTTCATTGTAAGCAACAATAAATACATTAATGACGCAACTACGCAGATGTTTTTTAGATGTTTTTTACATTTGTGCAAACAACACAGCTTTAAGACTCGATATTCGTACGAAAAACACTACATATTTTTGTTTACCAAAAACAGACATTTACCTAGATTCAAAATCTCTCATATTACCACAAAACATCATGGAATCCATACATCTCAAGCACTGTATGCTCATCGTCGTATTAGTTATTTTAAATGACAGAATTATTCAAGTATCAAGTGCAGGAAACGGCGCAACCGACACAGGTAAACTTATAAAAACTCACAACACAAAATTTGACTTTTGATACAAGGAACTTTGAAAATTTTTCCACAGATAGCGAAACACCTCCAAAGATACTTCCGTTGATACTTCTCCGAACATCTAACGCTTTACTTCTTCCATCAGTAACATCACTTCAATCAGTATTTATATTTTGGGAAAAACTAAAATTCAACACAATCCCTACACAAGAGCAATTTTACTTTTGTGGAAGTGAAACCAAAAAGCAAAGAAATAATATACAAGAAGCCCAAGCTAAAGCGGAAAACGAAGCTGTAGCAGAAGTGGTCAACATGTCCTGCCTATTCCAGAAAACTTACAATTTAGAAATGTTTAAAACAGGACTACCAACATGTACCAATGAACCTGAACCAATAATAACGAAAATTTACGAACAGAATGAAAACCCTAGGAATTCTGGAGAATTGCAGCAATCGCGTTGTGGACCCGAGAAGAAGAGTTATTACTATAGATTTGGATATAGAGTAAGTCTTCAGGACTACGCAATGTGACTGGTTCTTTTTTTTTGCATTCTGTCATCATCAATTCAACGGTTACAGATTTGGCTCAAACCAGGATTTATAGGAAAAGTAGATCATCTCGATCCTTCATTCACAAATTCGGAGGTTAGTAGAGAAAATCAATAAGTAATCCTTCATACACCTGACTTACTCATTTTCAACCTCAAATCAGGCATATCCGTTCAAAGGAATTATTGATTTTGAAATATATAGATTTTGCTACGACGAAGATTGGGACGAAGTACTCTACACTGAGCACAAAATATTATCTCCTCGTTTACTTTTTTTCGATAAACTAGCAGAAGAAAATAATAAAACATATGAGATGAGTATACGCAAACACGACAACGATCATTTTCTATTTGAAAATCTCATGGATGCATATAACGATCCGGTATAAAAACCCCCGCCCACAATGCTCTATCAATCAACACTTTTACACATCAACAAAAACTTCAATTTCAGAAAACCAACTATGACGATACAATAAGACGAGTCAGAGATCGGCACACCAACGAAGACGTAGTCATTCCGACACGAGCTAATTTCCAAATCGAAAAACTCGTGCCACCCGACGATTTTCCATTCGCTTTATGGAGAAAACCCACCTTCCATTACTTGAACACCAAATTAATGCACAGGGTAATATCTCCATTGTGGAACCACATCAACGAAGTCATCGAAAAAAACGCCAACCAAGTAATTACGATAGTGAGGCCATTCAAAACTAATTTCCACAACTGTCGATCATCTCAACGAAAAAAATTTATGTTTTCACAGAACGACTTGAAATTCAACATTTACACTGGGTCATTCAACGTATCAAACATAGATCGTCGTAAAGCTGAATTCAACATCTACCTCAATGCTTGGGAAATTTGGGTGAAAATTGTTCATTTATGGGATACTCGTCCTGACAGCTCTTCGCAGTCGGAGAATGCACAAGGAGTGCATAGTGCCGTCGCCATAATAGCTAATAACTATTTAAACGGCAGTGTGACCCGCTACCTCCCCAAATATTGCACTATTAATTATTGTACAAATTTTGCCGAAGATAAGTATCCTTTAGCGAGCAAGCACGTTATGTGCTGTGAGGTTACGCCCACGATTCAACAACTTTTCCAGATAGAATTAAAAGTAGACGAGATTTTAGAAATAGATGGTTTTATTAAGAAACAATAACGCCAAATGTAGTTTCAGTTCTACTTTAAAAATAAATTTTTTTATCGTTTAACACCCTTGATACCTTTTTTTTTTACGTACGTCGTTTTCTATAAATTCACGCTCTGTTCTACATATGTACGACTCTACTGTAAATAACGATATAAATACGTAAGTGACGCAACTACGCAGATTTTTTTCACATTTGTGTAAATAGTAACACCTCAAGACCTAAAATTCGCACGAAAACTGCCGCATAATTTTTTTCGTTTTACATGAAGAGCCATGTACATTGCTCACTCTCTAGTTTTCAAAATTTCTTACAACACTAGCACCACAAAACATCATGGAATCAAAACACCTCCGATATTGTCTTTTCATCGTCGCGTTAATTTTTTTAAATGACAGAATTATACAAGTATCAAGCGCAGGAAACGGCGCAACCGACTCAGGTAAACTTATCAGCATTCATAACTCAAAAATAACGCCTTTGATGCAAGGAACTTCGAAACTTTTCACAGAGAATAAAACACCTTCAAAGGTTCTCCCGTTAATACTTCTCCGAACATCCAACGCTTTACAACTTCCATCAGTAACATCACTTCAATCAGTATTTATATTTTGGGAAAAACTAAAATTCAACACAATCCCTGCACAAGAGCAATTTTACTTTTGTGGAAGTGAAACCAAAGAGCAAAGAAATAAAATACAAGAAGCCCAAGCTAAAGCGGAAAACGAAGCTGTAGCAGAAGTGGTCAACATGTCCTGCCTATTCCAGAAAACTTACAATTTAGAAATGTTTAAAACACGACTACCAACATGTACCAATGAACCTGAACCAATAATAACGAAAATTTACGAACAGAAAGAAAACCCGAGGAATTCTGGGGAATTGCAGCAATCGCGCTGTGGACCCGAGAAGAAGAGTTATTACTATAAATTTGGATACAGAGTAAGTCTTCAGGATTATGCAATGTGACTGGTTCTTTTTTTTGCATTCAATCATCATCAATTCAATGGTTACAGATTTGGCTCAAACCAGGATTTATAAAAAAAATAGATCATCTTGATCCTTCAATCACAAATTCGGAGGTTAGTAGAATAACCCAATATGCCATTTTTTCGTGCATCTTACTCACTCATATTTATCTTCAAATCAGGCATATCCGTTCAGTGACGTCATCGATTTCGAAATATACAGATTCTGCTACAACAAAACATTGAAAAAAGTACTCCACACCGAGCACAAGATCCTCTCCCCTGCTTTATTATTTTTCGACAAACTAACAGAAGAAAATAATAAAACATATGAGATGAGCACAAGCAATCACGACGAGGATCATTTCCCATTTGAAAGTCTCAAAGACGCATACGACTACCCAGTATTAATACTTCCGATAACTCTACCAACTCTTCTGCATATGCTAATCAAGAATTTTAATAATAGAAAAACAACAACGAATATACGATGAAACGAGTCACTGATCCGGATACCAAAACAGACATAATGATTCCGACACGAGCTAGGTTCTCAATCGAGAAACTCTCGCCACCAAACGACTTCCCGTTCGCTTTATGGAGAAAACCCACGTTTCATTACTTGAACACCAAATTAATGCACAGTGGTTTATCTCCGTTGTGGAACGACATCAACGAAGTCATACAACAAAACGCCCAACAAGTAACTGAGGCTATATATCAAAACTAATTTTTATAAAAATCATAAATCTCAACAAATAAAATACCGGATAAATTACAGAATAACTTGAAATTTCATATTTACACCGGAACATTCAACGTATCAAACATTAATAGAAGTAGAGCTCAATTCAACTACTACATCGACGCACCTGAAATTTGGGTTAAAATTATTCATGTACAGGATACTCGTCCTGCGAGCTCTTCGTCTTCAGGAAAAACACAACAAATACATAGTGCTGTTACCATAATAGCCAATAACTATCTCCACAACAGTTTGACCAATTACCTCTCTAAATATTGCACCACTAATTACTGCACAAATTTCGCCAAGGATCAGTATGGTGCAGTGAGCAAGTACGTTATGTGTTGTGAGGTTACACACACCGTTCAACAACTCTTCGAGATAGAGTTGAAAGTAGATAAGCTTTTGGAAATAGAGGGTTTTATTCAGAAATAAAAGTCATAATCGCATTATAGTTTCAATTTTACTTCACTAGCTTAAATTCAACTAAAAATCCTCATTGGAAATCTAACAACACGATTTTCTTATCAGTGTTAAATACACCTTGAACATAATTATTTTCGATGCATAATTTAATAAATCAAAGCGTCGTGCGCCAATATTTCATACGAAAATGACAGAAAATGATTTGCGACACAACCGAACAGATTTTTCACCATTTATGTAAACTATACCGTTTTGACGTTCGACGTTTTCATAAAAAACACCACATAATTTTTTTATATTTTACAAAAAAACACCTTAAACATTTGGTCTACGAAACCTTGTAGTATATCACCATACATCATGGAATCGCCACACTTCAAGAATTACCTTTTAATGAGCTTATTAATCACTTTACATAATGGAATCACTTCCGTATCAAGCATAGAAACCAACACAGCTGAAGCAGGTAAGTTGATAAAAATTCAGCGAAAATACAAAAGAGACATAACACTTTGAAACTTTCTCACAGAAAATAAAACCTCAAAGGTACTTCCATTGATACTAATTAGAACATCCAACGCTTTACAACTCCCATCAGTGGTATCCCTCCAATCAGTATTCTTATTCTGGGAAAAAGTAAAATTCAACGTGTCCCCTGGAGAAGAACAGTTCTACTTTTGCGAAATCGAAACCAACGCGCAAAAAAACAAAATACTTGAAGCTCGTGCAAAAGCTGGGGAAGTAACAGCTCCGGAAGTTGTCGATTCAAAGTGCTTATTCGAGAAAACATACAATTTGGAAATTCTCAAAACACACTTGCCAACTTGCATTCACGAGCCTGAACCAAAAATAATGAAAATTTACGAAAAGAACAACGATTCTGGCGTCTTTGGTGGATTTTCAGATGAAAACGAATTGAAACATTTGCGCTGCGGACCGCAGAAGAAGGGCTATTATTACAGATTCGGATATAGAGTAAGTTACTTGATGGATCTCTGTAGTACCAATATAAGGAAAACTTGATTAATTAATTTCGACGTTCGTAGATCTGGGTCAACAAAGGATTTTTGGAAAAAGTATCTCGTCTAGACTCTTCAATCACGAACGCTGAAGTTGGTAGAATAAATCAATACGTCATTCCTTCAAACACCTCATTCAATCGTTTTTATTTATCAGGCATATCCATTCAGAGGCGTCATCGATTTCGAAATATACAGATTCTGCTACGACGAAACATCAAAAAAGGTACTCCACACCGAGCACAAAATCCTCTCTCCGGCTTTATTATTTTTCGACAAACTGAAAAAAGAAAATGAAAAGACGTACGAAATGAGTACGCACACATTCGACGAGGACGACTTCAATTTCGAAAACCTCAAGAACGCATATGAAGAGGTATCGTGTCACATTCATCTTCCAATCGTCACCTTTCCACATATGCAATGATAACCTCTCAATTTCAGCTGAACCACCTTGACGAAGCGGTAATACGGCTACCCAATCAAAAAACCCAAAAATTGGTGATCATTCCTCCACGAAAAAACTTCAAAATTCAGAAACTCGTACCACCTAACGACTTCCCATTCGCTTTATGGCGGAAGCCCACATTCCACTATGCAAATACCAAACTAATGCACGTGGACCTACTACCATTGTGGAACCACATCACCGAAGTCATTGAGCAAAAAGCCAAACGAGTAAATCAAGCAATTTTATCTCAATAACATTACCTCAACTATCATCAGGATTTATTTCAACAAATAAAATATATACTTTTACAGGATAACTCAAAATTCAATGTCTACACCGGAACCTTCGATGTATCGAACATTGACCGCAGCGATCCTCTATTCAACAATCATCTCGATTCTGTGGAAATTTGGGTCAAAATCCTACACCTGAGCTTCTCTTCGTCGGAGACTGCACAAGAAACGCGTAGTGCTGTGGCTATAATAATTATTAATTATTTAACGGGTACTTGGACCGACTATCTCTCTGAATATTGTACTACCAATCATTGCACAAATTTCGCCGAGGATAAGTATTTTGTAGCGAGCAAATACGTCGTGTGTTGCGAAGTTACAGATGCAATTAAACGACTTTTTGAGATAGAGTTGATAGCTGATGAGCTTCTAGAAATAGAAGGTTTTATTCGGAAATAATTCCTTACACTGTTTCAATTTTACTCTGACATATCTTGTATATATTTGCGCAACATTATATCATTTCGAAACATTTCCATTATTCTTTATCAAACCACCCATCAGCTAATCACTTTGCTCTTCAAAACAGTTTCCACAGGAGAAGAAAACCTTCACCAATCTGGAATTGTATCATAAGCTAAAGCGACATTACCTTCCTACCAAGCCTGGCACCCCTCAAAGACTACAAAAATCAACTTGAATAAAAATCTGAAGCAATAAAATTGAAGTCTCTTTTCTCAACCGATCATCATTTCAAATTTTTCATATCTTTAAGGTCGCTTCACACTGAACAGTGACGTGAAAGTGCTGTAACCGTACCGTCACGTTGCCGAAATTTGTCGGCCGTCATTTTTTTGTCTCTCAATTCATACTAGTCAGTTGCGTAACCGTACCGTACTTTCGAGTCTTTATTTGTATTGTGCTTTCCTAAATTCTTATTGAAAATGTTGTTCTCTGAAGACGATTTAATTATGATGGTGATAATTTTAGATGAAGAGGAGAAAGAAGAGGTGAGACAAAGGAGGAAAGGAGGAGGATGTGGGTACATCTAGCTTGGCAGAAAAAAGAAACAAGAAAATCGACTTTTCAGACTCCAAAAAAATCGCAAAATAATCTTGAAATTATTTCAAACTAAGAATGTTATATGACCTATCATCCAAAAATCAGTACATTTTGAGAAAAAAATTATTCGAATGACAATTTTTAGCGCGCACCCGTAATCGGTACTTCCCACTGTGCTGTAGCGTCACGTTCACAGCAACGCGCGTTGCTGCGTAGGCATGTTGCTACAGACCTAACGCGGGGCCGTGCGCAACGGTGAATATGGCGCTACCGCGTAGTGGGAAGTTTCACCCAACGCGCGAGCACCGTTTTTGCGATTTTTGACCACGGCCCCAGAAGGGCAAAATTTTGAAAAAAATATATGACATTTAAGGGTCAAAAATACATCGAAAAAATGAGGTTTGAAAATTTTGCCAAGTAATATTGATACTTAAAAAAAAATGAATGAAGTCGAAAACGCCCGTTTGGAGGGGAAAAAATTGGTGTGGGGGGTTGTTGATGTTTTCATGGAAGGTCCTTATGAGGGTTTACCATGTACTAAAATTTCAAATCAGTTTTTCATCAAAACTCATGATTAAAATAAAAAGAAACTTAAAATTGAAAGAAAACGCTAACGTCGTGTCGTCCGTGATTTGTAAAAAATATCGTTGGGAAGAAATGTCGACGAGTACGGTACGGTGACGGTAACGGTCAGTAAGCATCGGTACGTACACGTTACGGACAAGTATGAACAAAACCGATCAACGCAATGTAAGAATATTTTTCACGTTGCCGGTACCGTTACGGTACTGTCACGTCACTGTTCAGTGTGAAGCGACCTTTAATCGTTATTGTTGTCAACAAACTATCACGTCATGATTACACGATCTGGTAGAGACAATAAAACCTTATAAATACATTCACACCTATCAACGCAAAGTTTTTTATTCCATTTGTTCAAACACAGCGCCGACTCGATCATATCGTGAAAAACAACGCAATTTGTTCATATTTTCCAAGACAAAACGTTTCATTTGAAAATCTTCAACATCATGGAATCAATCCATCTCAAGTATAACTTCTACATCTTCTTATTGATTATTTTAAACAACGAAATTAGTCACGTATCAAGCGGAGGGAACAACGCAGGTAAATTTACAACAATTTACACCACAAAAAAAAACACATAAAATTAAAATACTTCGAAATCTTGCCACAGAGACCGAAACACCATCAAATGTCCTCCCGTTAATATTAATCAAGACATCAGACAGCTTACAGCTTCCATCAGTAGCATCCCCTCAATCGGTATTTTTATATTGGGAAAAAGTAAAATTCAACGCATCCCCGGGAGAAGAACAGTTCTACTTTTGCGAAGCAGAAACCGACGAGCAAACAGAAAAAATAGAAGAAATTCGAGAAAAGGCTGAAAAAGAAGGTCGAACTTCAGAAGTCGTCGACTTATATTGTCTACTCCAGAAAACCTGCAGCTTGGAAGCTTTCAAAATCAGCCCGCCGACTTGCCTCCACGAGCCTGAACCAATAATAACGAAAATTTATGAAAAACATGATGATTCCGGGGAACTAAACCAATTACGGTGCGGACCAGACAAGAAAAGTTACTATTTTAGATTTGGATACAGAGTAAGTTATATGGATTTTCTAAAAAGTGACGATTCTTTTTTCGGGTTTAGATTCAATTCAATCATTTTTTTTGTGAACACTTTTTTCACTTAAAAAATTATCCTGAGTACTAGACATTTATAATAGGTCTCTTCCCTGCAAAAATTGATTATGCAACTTATTAAACCTCTGAGTACTTACAGGGAGTTTGAGGCTTTTTCCTGCAAAAATTGGTTAGGCAACCTATTAAGCCTCCAAGTATTTCCAGGGGTTTCAGGCTTTTCCTGCAAAAATTGATTATGCAACTTATTGAACCTCTGAGTATTTAAAAAAATTTAGCGCCTTTTCCTGCAAAAATTGGTTATGCAACTCATCAACCCTCAACTACTGCCTTCAAAGTCACGATTCGATCAAAACCGCTAAATTACAACCACGAACAACTATATTTCGTTGATCACTCTGGCACATATCCCAAGAAGAAATAATTTTTTAATTTTATTCAACGATTACAGATTTGGCTCAACAAAGGATTTTTGGAAAAAGTATCTCATCTGGATACCTCCATCACTAACGCGGAGGTTCGTTATACTAAACAATAGAACACCCTTTTCACATCTCGCTCTACAATTTCATCATCAAACCAGGCATATCCATACAGAGGCGTCATCGATTTCGAAATATACAGATTCTGCTACGACGAAACATCGAAAAAAGTACTCCACACCGAGCACAAGACACTTTCCCCTCGTCTATTATTTTCTGACAAACTAAGAGAAGAAAATGAAAAAACATACGATCTGAGCATATGCGCACACGACCAAGATAACTTCCATTTTGAAAATCTTGAAAAAGCATACGAAGCGGTACCACTGATCCGATCCATCTTCCAAGCCCTCTTTTACAAATACAACAAGCATTTCAATTTCAGGTCAATTACTTCGACGATACGGTGATGCGGACAGCCGACCCGGACACCCTCAAAGACGTGGTGATTCCAGAACGAAAGAAATTCAAAATTCAGAAACTCGTGCCATCCAACGATTTCCCATTCGCTTTATGGCGAAAACCCACATTCCACTATGCGAATACCAAACTAATGCACGAGGATTTACTTCCAATGTGGGATCATATTACAAAAATCATAGAGCAATATGCCAAACGAGTAAATCAAGCCTTTTTCATTTAATAACATGAAAACTACCTCAAAAACTCGTTTTAACAAATTATTCGCAGGATAATTTAAAGTTCAACATATTCACTGGGACGTTCAATGTATCAAACAAAGACCACAGCAAAACTCAGTTCAACGACTACCTCGAAGCTTCGGAAATCTGGGTCAAAATCTTGCACATCCAAGATATCGGTACTTCGAGCTCTTCTCCATCGGGAAATCCTCAAGGATCACACAATGCTGTCGCCATATTAGCTGTCAACTACTTAAATGGTAGTTTGACCGACTATCTCACTCAATATTGCACCACTAATTACTGTACGAATTTCGCCGAGGATAAGTATCCTTTGGCAAGCAAGTACATCATGTGTTGCAAAGTTACGGATACAATCAAACAACTTTTTGAAATAGAGTTGAAAACGGATGAGCTTTTAGAAATAGAAGGTTTCATTCAGAAATGATAAGTCTACATTTTAGAGTTTTATTTGTAAACATCTTTTATGCTTCATATTTTCGCAAGATTATAATATTATTTTGGAAAGTTTTCATTAATAACAATTAAACCATCAAGCAACTACTCTCTTCCTTCATCAAAACAACTTTAACAAAAGAAAGCTTCATTTAATTTTTCTTGTATTTCCTTAGTAAGAATTTCCATATACCTAATCAAAAAATAAATCCGTCAACTTAATAGACATTGTAACTTTTCAAAATACTCCGACAACTGAAGATACAAAATACTCTCTTCAAGAATTGACTCATTATTTACAAGGATCGTGATCCAACACTTCTTTTTTCGATATACACATCACACATCACACAACAAACACCTTCCACCTGAAAAAAACATTTTCAAGATATCAAGGCGTCACTTTGAGCAACACTGCCATAAATTCACTTCAGGTTTCCCCTTGTTTTGAAAAATCACAAATTTTCAACTCTTCAGATACAATCGAAACATCTGTGTGAATATTTTGTTCCCACCATCGTTTGAATGTAGAATCGCAGAACATCAAAGAATTCCACTAAGTCACAACATAGTAATCGAAAGACGACGAAGCAACATGGTAAAATGTTCCAATCACAAATAATCTTCATAAGTCTTGCAACCAGCTTCGTACAATGTGCACAAAACCACCAAGGTAAATTAACGAGTAGCTGAACTCCGATAGAATGGAACAGAGGTATTTAAATTAAAACATGGATCACTACCTTTAATTTTTTTGCAACAGAACATGATGATATAATCCCTCAGCCGTCACCATATGGTTCCCAACCGTCGCTACCACCGCATTCACTAGACCTCTCAGGTTATCCGTGGGCCTACGGAATCACAAATCAAGCGCAACCGTCAATGCCATCAACACCTCACGTCCCAGCGTCTTCAGCAACAATCCAACACAACCTTACTTCGTTCAGTCCTTACGGTAATTCACCCAAAATACTAGCACCTTCAGAAGGGCAATATACCAGCCATCCATCGCCACCAAATCCACATGGCTCTCCTCTCGTCGCTTAATTACCATCGCCGGTGTCAAGTCATCAACCACAACAAGAATATTCACCAGCAACAGACCAACCTGATCTTACAACTCTTAAACTCTTGAATACCAAACACCATCTCACGAATGAAATAATCGGCGAATTTAATCAAAGGCAATGATTTTTTTTTTCATTTGATAAAATCTATAGCTTTTCTAATATATTTTCACGACAACCAATCAGAATTTCTTAGCGAGTAAAATCGTTTCGAAGACGTCGATACAACTATCTAAAACGAACATTGAAAATAAATAATTCATCCACACATCCGCGACGATTTCAGCTATCACCTCCATCGTTATTTCAATCTTACGCCGCGTCGTAAATGTGTTGACATCACTAAATTCGCACTTGTGCAAACACGATAACATCGCAATCGCGTCAAGTGTAGGATCTTAGAACTTGCATACTTTGTATCGCACCTAAAAACCTGCTTTTTGGTTTCAATTACTAAAAAACACACTTGTACAAAGCACGTAATCGTACTGTTCTCAATTCAGATCGTCGCGATCGCCCACATAACGCTTGACGGAACCGTCGAAGGTAAATATCTCATTTCCTGTCGAATATTTTACCATATTTTTCACATTTACAGAAAATCATCACGTAGAATTCTCTGTTATACTTTTTAATACGAGCGTAGTACAATTAAGGACCTTGAAATATGGATACCTGAGGCAAGCGCGCCACTAAGGCTTAAATAATGAAATACTGAAGTAAAAAAAAAACGATAAAATTTACTAAAGTTGATTAACATTTACTTAAAATTGCACGAAAGTTGTGCTGAAGAATTGAATTAACGAAAAATTTGGTTAAAATTGCTAAAAGCTATTAAAATGTTGTAAAAATTGGTTAGAGTGGATCATAATTCATTTAAAATTGCTTAAAAATGCACAAAATTGTTAAAATTGTTCATTATATCTTCTGAATTTCATAAAAACTGTTCAAATGTTGTTAAAATTAATTAAAGTTGTTAAATATTTCCTCAAAATTGCACAAAAGTGATTCAAAACGATTAAATTATTAAAAAATTTGTCTGAAATTGCATCAAAACTGTTGAAATGTTGTCAAAATTGTTTACAATCGATGAAAATTTGTTTAAAATTGCTTAAAAATGCACTAAATTGTCAAAATGTTGTTAAAATTGTTTAAAATTTCCACAAAATTGCATAAAAACTATTGCAATGTTCTTAAATTGATTGAAGATGATCAATATTTGCATAAATGTTGCACAAAACAATTAAATTGATGAAAAATTTGGTTAAAATGAAAAAAATTTAACAAAATGTTGTTAAAATTGTTTGGAATTGATCATAATTTGTTTTAAATTGTTTAAAAATGCACAAAATTGTCAAAATGTCGTTAAGTTTGTTCGATATTTGCGTAAAATTGCATAAATTGTTAAAATATTGTTGCTTAAAACTGCTTAAAATTGCACAAAATTGTCGAAATGTTGTTAAAATTAATTGAAGTTATTAAATTAACGATAAATTAAACATTTTCTTCACTAATTTAATCATTTTTCACAACTTTTGCACTATTTGAGCAAATATTTAACAACTTTGATCAATTTTAAAACATTTTGACAATTTTTCATAGAATCAAGCGATTTAAAAAAAATTTTGATCGACTCTAAACTATTTTAACAACATTTTAACAGTTTTGCGCAAATATTGCACAATTTCAACAATATTTTGACGGTTTTAGGCAATTTCAAACAAATTTTGATCGAGTCTAAACCATTTTAACAACATTTAACAGTTTCGGTGCAATTTTAGCCAAATTATTCATTAATTTAATCGTTTGGCACAACTTTCGTACACTTTTTAGCAAATATTAATCAACTTTAATCAATTTTAACACCATTTCAACAGTTTTTACAATATTCTCAGCAAATAATGAACACTTTTGAATAATTTTATACTCCTTCAGCCGATGATTGCTCTCCAAAAAAGGTTAAAATTATAATATGCAATAGATATAGGAAAATTTTTCAGCCCCTGACGTTACTCAAGAGGAAAGCTGTAGCACATCGAAGAGCTATCGTCTTCGAAAAAAATCACTGTCCATTAGGGCACAGATTTCATTATTCTGGCCAAACTTACAACTTCACAACTACCATGAGCATTTCACGCAATCAAGCACTAACCTGAAACTTGGTATTTCCCAGCCACAAGATGGCGGACAGCACGCAGAAAATTCCATCGCACATATTCAACGGTATCCGTAGCACGCTGAAGGCCAGCCTCAATGCGTCGAATTTCCTAGCATCGTTGACTCCTTCAATTCGAATGCATCCCGACTGGTTCAAATAATTATAAAATTCCGCTGGTTTCAATCTGTATTGTTCTACTAATTCTTTGTTCGACTGCAAATGTACCAAAAATATAATAACGGTTCTGTCCTCTACTTCATAAACAGAGCCGTCAAGAGGGAAGAGCAAAGAGACACTTTCAGGTCATACTTTTCTAAAACTGAAAATGGAGAAATTTCAAATTATTTCATAATAAATTATAGGCAATTTTCCTCATTTTCTTTCAATTAACAAATTTATGAGAGAATCAAAACATTTGCTCTGGGTCCATTTCCGCTGTTGACAGCTCAGCTCATAGGCTGCTAATACTGATCATACCTTGGCTCCTTCGACTAATTGGTAAAAAACGTGGTAATTTCGTTCGCCGGCGCTTTGGAAAGTAATTCTGGATTGTTCGAGGAGATAATCTTGTATAATACACCCTCTAATCATCCATTTGCTATTAAAACACACTTGCATAAATTTCCCGAATCTGCTCGAATTATCATTCCGAACGGTTTTCGCGTTTCCTACAAAATCACATTATATTCCACGTTGAAAATAAATCCTTCCACTGCACCTCCCTCCATACTCACCAAACGCTTCGAGGATGGTATTCGCCTCCAAAATCTGTTGCTCTACCCACGTACTCACGTCGCTGGTAACCGTGCATAAATACTGCAAGATAAACTTAGTAGTTTCGGTTTTTCCGGCCCCGCTTTCACCAGAAATAACGCAAGATTGATTTGCGTCCAATGTCTGCAAACTCGTGTACGCCGCTTCGGCCAACGCGAAAACATGCGGCTCCAGCATGCCCATCTTGTTACCATGGTATTGGAAAACATGATCCTGCAAAAAATACGTGCGTCGCGTGAAACCCACCGCTAATCGAATCCGGCCGTAGCTTTCAGACCCTTCATAATGAATGGTAACACTGAAATTGTTGTCCCATATTACAATCAATACGCCTCCGCGTAGCCGACGCTCGCACGAGATGGGCGCATCTTGCGAAAATTTTCAAACCCAACCACACCCAGGAAATCGTTTAACTCTTCAACATCACTTCACGCATCCGTAAACTCGCAACAGACACGAACCTGTATTGAAAAATTACATTTGGCCGCGAAAAGCACTCGATATCTACCACCCTCCATATTCCTCGCTAGTAAAAACCCCATCGAGAAAGCTCCTTTTTCTTTCGAGTACGCGAAAAAATAAACGACACCCTCGTTAAAAAAAAATATACCTAAAAATTCGCGTATCGATAATTCCAAATAATCGAACATCCGAAGCACGACCCTTACGAGAATTTTTTTTCGCTATTCTTGGCTAAAACTCGCAGGTTTTTGAACTTTATACGCCAGTGACCTATATTCTCAACGTGCTCGCCTTTTCTATACGACAGAGTGCGTAACATTTACCACCGAGCTTTTGTGATTTTTCCCTCGAAATTAATATTTTCCCTAATTCTCATTTTTTTTCCAGTTAATATAAAGCACCACGCATGCGCAGTTTTTCATTAATAATAAAAATACAAATATGGTCGAATTCGATGAAGTAATTTAATCTCGGGGATTATTCCCCTGCTCGTCACTCCTTCGACACTTTGAATTCAGCCAAATTAACTCGTGTATACGATCTCATTAATTAGATGACGTGACCTGGCGAAACTCCGATAAAAAAATTTACAGCAACAAGTCTCCTGTTTTTCTACAGGCGACATTTTAATATTCATAATTTAACGAGATTACCATCGAAAGACGTAATTAAAAATCGCGTATCTGCATTTCGTTCCGAGAGCGTATTTCATTTTCGAAAAAAAAACCTATTCGACGCCCATCTTTTTTTTATTCAATGGAACTTTTCATAACACATTCAAAGCTCTGGTAAATATCCCCGTAAAAACGCATCTCGCGAATGGTGCTTTTTAAAATACACAAGTAGCCCCATAACGACCCCTTGCTCGTCGATAAAACCATATTTAAGAGCAATATCGTCTCATAGTTTCGCAATTTCGATACCCCTCGAGTATATGAGAATTACATTTAGGCGTGGACACGAATTCGTCCAATTTTTACCCCCTCCTCATCACGTTTCGATTCCACGAGCCTATCATTTTCTCCAGAGGATTTACGTACACGTCGGACAATTCGAGCATTCGAATGGAATATAATCCGGGTCGCCAAAATAGTCTTATTATTTTAATCCTCCGGAGGATTGAGAATTTTACTTTAAGCGGCGTCGATTCGCTTGTATTTTTCGTTTTTCAATTTATGAAATCGTCTTGGACCTCTCACAAGTCTAGATTTTTCTGCGTGCGTTGACGAAAATCGTAAAATCCAAACGATAACGACAAGGTCGGGTTAAAAGTGACGTTTCGAGTAATTCGCAAAGAGGGGGTTGGAAATGCAGACGAAATGCAACGAGAAATTTTATGCTTGGAAATTTCATCGTCGGAAAAGGTTTCTTTTTCATTCTCGCCATAAATTTTCCGTTTCGACGGAAAGCTAATTCGATAAAATGGTTCGTTTGCGAGTTCTGATTCTGTGGCGTTTCTTCTTCGCGGTTTAACTTTCAATTTTTCGGCGTTCGATTGAAATACTCGTAAATCAAATTCCCTTTGAATGAAGAAAGCGTGGAAATTTAGCGAAAAGTTGGAAATAGCGACGAACTAGGTAATTAGATGAAAATCAAACGAAACGAAAATTTATCGAAGGTTTCGAAACTGAAAGAAAAAATGAAAAACGAAAATCTGCGAGATACTTCTTCAAAAATACGTTGAATATTTAAATTTTCTTTGAAAAATATGCTCGAAATAAACAAAGTTCAAAAAAGGAATAAAATTGCATTCTTTTCCGAATATTTATTCATTAATTTGAAAACTTGAAAAGAAAAAAAATTCAAAATGAACGAAAAATTTATTTTAATAGAATGGAAACTAAAAGTACCATTGAGAAAAAATTGAAAATGTGTTCACATTTCACACAAACGTCGTAAAATTGAAAAAATAATCAAGAAAATTTACGAAATAAAAATGAAGTTTATATTCAATCAGAAAACATCATCGACGCACTTCCGTTAATAATGAAAAATGAATAAATACTGAAATATTTTTGGAATACAACTTCAAGCAATAAAAAATTCCAATTTGAGCACACAACTGATATTAAATCTGACATCCCCCCTCCTTCCACTCTCCCCGAAGAAAAACATACAAAATAAAAACAACTCCATTTTCTTTTACATTATAAATAAATTCTGTGTATAAGAAAAAATACACTTCGCAATTTTCTTAATAAAACAACTTCCCCCCTCTCTCGTTTGCTTTTTCATACGAAATTTCAAATTATGAAATAAACAACCTTGTGTCCTCATTGTTTCCTACTAAAATACGAGTCAGGCAACATTATTCCAAAATATTACAATTCGATTCAAAAAAATCAAAAAAAAAGGTTATTTTTTTATCTGGATGAAAAAGGCTGATACCCTCAAGTCCATTATTGTTCACTTTCCAAACCTACGCAGTTCTATTAACAATTGATGCTGATGGAATAATGATAAAAAATGAGGGGAAAAACTTCAAAGACCCAATTCGTTGGTCTTTGTAACCCCTTTTTCCTCTCCTTTCCTTTCCGCTTTCGATGTTCTTTCTAATTGGTATAAAAAACGAATTCTTTAGTTGAAACGTAAAATGTTGATCATTTTACTCACAAAAAATTCACATTACTTAATTTGTCACCAAGTCTCCCCCCCCCTTCCAGCCTGATTTACTTTTATGAACACTAATAATAAAACGGACATTAATTGATTCTTTTCTTTTTTTTTAACAAAAAATCAAATTATCCAACATATACAAAAAATTTTAAAATACTGGAATTCGTTTTTAAAAATTATAATTTTAATTAGTTTTTATTTTTAGAAAAAACGATTTTTATTTCCAAGCAAATCAATTTGACTCTTAAACTAAAATTTTAATTTTTTTCCTTGTTATCGCCAGGTTGATTATGAACGTAATTTATAATGTACTTGTGGGGGGGGGGAGGGGTGAATGGTGGTAATGATTAAATTATAACCAGTTTTGAAAAAAAAGAGTATATCATGACGATTTTTCTGTTTTTTATTTAAAGCATTAAAAAAACAGTTACAGCGATTCATGTGTTACTTGATGAGCATACTGACTTTTTTTAAATAAGTAAAAAATAAGAAAAATTATGAAAATAAAAATTTATTTTTAAAAAATAAGATTAACTCCTTACATCACAAAATACAACTTTTTTATGTACGTATTACCTTTTTTTTTAATAAAGGTGATAAAAAAATAATCCAAAAAATATAATAAAAATTAAAAAAAAATGAAGAATTGAAAAAAAACTTTAAAAATTAAATTTTTCACTTCGAAAGGATAATTTTCCAACAAACTGACAACTTTCAATTACTCCACAAATTAATCTCGATTCATTTTGCATTTCCAAGCCGACGTACGCAATTACTCTAAAACCCTCTCCCTTTCTCCTTCGATTTAAATAACATCACCTTCAACAGGAACTTGGATACACGTAGACTGAAAATTACTCCAACCACCTCACCCAATCACCTCACGAACCGGTGACTCACCACGTAATTCCACAACAATCGCAATTACATTATTACCTGGGCAAACGTTCCGAGGGTCTGGAAATACGCTCCAACCCCGCTAAAAAGGAAACGAATTATTCTTAGGCATAATGGACAAACCTCATTACATTTTAGTCGAAAATAAAAAGGTTAACGACGAGAATCGTGAGAATAATGAAAAATCTGTCAACCATGAACAGTTCCTATTGTAATTACTGGGTGTATACTCGTATATGAAAAATACGAAATTTTGACAACATATTCGATAACGAAAAAAAAAGTAAAATTATCTTAAATACTCACCGTCGTATAAATACCGAGTTCCTTGTAAGGATTAACAGCAACTAAAATGGTACCAGTGTATGTCTGTGGAAAGTACATTAAGGAAGTATTTAGAAAAAAGATACGAGTTATTAATTCGACTTTCTCGAGGTATTTCGCTATAATAACTTGCTTTAGATATACTTGAAAAATCCACCGAACTAGGCCGACGTACTCGACTCGGGGAAATTACCCGCAACTTAAACGTCCTTTTATCTACCCTTATAATTAAAAATTACACTTGAAATACACCCGCGGTTCTTTTTTAACTCTTGTTCGTATAAACACTCGACATTTAAAATGAAAAACATCATACTTGACCTAAAGAGCGTCGACTGCAGAAAATTCAATTACCTAGACTTGGCGTATTCTCTGTTAAATTATCGTCGTCTTCTCATCCCGAGATCATACCTTTCATATGCGCCTCCAAAAGGCGAAAAAAAAAGGGTCAAGTACGATGAACTCTTGCGCAATGAATAGTTACACATTGATCAGTACCCGAAACTGAATCTAAAAAGGTTCAAATGATCATAAAACTCGGCAATGGTAACTTGTATAATTTGGGGTGCGAACGATATTGATTTTTCTCCGCGGTGATGATTCATGCCGTGAGTATTTCCAGCCTTTAACACCACTCCGCCGTTATCGTTAGGAAACACCGCCAAAAAGGCATCGTACCTTTTAAAAAACCTCCGATTTAGTTCAAAATTACTCCCAAATTTTACACCACCTTTGGCCCATTTAAACGAGTATCTTTACAACTCGATAAAAAATTCATACTATTAGCTTTTACTTTAAACGATGCATTTTTTTCGCCCAAGATTTCATCTTACGCCTTGAAAAAGGCGCGAAGCTAATAAATTCCAGTTATGCGACGTTTAAAAAATTCATACGCTTTCTGTATTTAAATTTCAAGAATGCGAAGTTTTTCAACCCGGATGCCACGTGAAGCTCGTTTTCATTGTCTCTGGTTTTTTTTAAATTGAAATATCGATATTCTCATCTCTTCTTTCGTAATAACTATACTTCCATGTCGTTGTTTTTCATTGTATATGTGCACCAGTATAATAACGACGCCAGTCGCATTTTTTACGTATTGGCTTTTCAATTAGAACCGAAGCGTGTTCCATTCGAACGAAAGGTTTTTTTTTTGCTGTCGTATAGAACCACGCCGGAGATATTTTTTTCCTTTTTGGAGTATTTAGAATAACTAGAAGTATTTTCTTTTCGCAAGAGTGATTTTCATCGGAATACATTGAGCGTATTCGCGGGTATTATTTCAGGTACAAGTGACGTAGTAAATTTACGAAACCGAA
This sequence comes from Maconellicoccus hirsutus, assembly GCA_003261595.1. Taxonomy (NCBI): domain Eukaryota; kingdom Metazoa; phylum Arthropoda; class Insecta; order Hemiptera; family Pseudococcidae; genus Maconellicoccus; species Maconellicoccus hirsutus. Next base: position 22,371 of record QBDW01000932.1, read on the forward strand.
TAATCCTATTTCCAAGTTTTTCTATACAAAAAATCTATAATTCTGCGTATTACGAATCGAATGCTTTTGTAATTGGTTTCGCGATATTAAAAATTGTGTTTCGACGCGATCGAAGTCGTTTCGAAAATATTTTACATCATTTATGCGAAGTTACCAAACCAAAAAAAAATCAACGAGATTGATCCAACGACTCGGATAATTCACGACATCGCAATTCTATTTCTTTTGTAATCATATAAATTAGAAAAATATTGTAATTATCATTAGAAGTTTAAAAGAGAACAAGGGAATACATTTTTTTTTCAAAAATTCATTAAAAGCGACAAAACCACAATAGGAGATACTTCTAGACCTGTCAAATAAATAAGAACATCAACATATGAGAATTTTCCATACGTTTCCATGTAAAGCTGACATATTCATCGCAGATTTTCACGAATGAATGAATTTTAGGCGGCCCTATTCGATATTTCGATACTGGAATTTTTTCATCGAGTTTTCGGTTCATTTGTTCGTATTTTCGAATATATGCCAATTTTATATCTCAAATTCGTCGCTTTTATAAACTATGAAATGAAATAAAAATGAGAACTTTGAGAAAAAAAGCACTCGGATTATTTCACGCTAGATTCATTCCAAATCTGGATTCGAAGTGGCTCATTTTTGGACGAGGGGAAGGGGATGTTGCTGAAAACGCACACTCGTATTTTATGTATTTGAAAAATACGAATATAGACGCCTTAATTTTCAGGTATGGTCATTTGGGGTGATTTTGAACGCACAAAGTTACTTCGGATGACGATCTCTACGTAGAATTTTGACCTCATTTTTCAGATATTTTTATTAATGAATTTTGTACCTCAATAATTAAGCATTTTCCACAACTCCTATTTGACCTTTTTTGACTTTTTTTTTTACGAATTACTAAAATTATATATTTGAACGTTTCCAAAACTACCAAAAAAAATTCAAAAATAAGGAACTTTGAATTTTCGCCCTATTTATTTATTTGTTTATTTTATGTGTAAAAAGTTTTAAAATTATACAGCGATAAATTTATACGTAATACACCACAAAGTTGCCAAAAAATTGAGAAAAATTTTAAAACAATTTATCGTATAGAAAAATTTTAAAAAGAGAAAAGTAAAAGTGAAAAAAAAATTTTATTATTTTTAACTTGAAAAGGAAAATAGATCAATCGAAAAATTCAATTGAGACTAGGAAATGAAAACGTGAAAAATTTAATTTCAACTTTAATTCATTTTCATGAAACTACGTGATAAAAAAATTTAGAAAAATTGATTTTTTACAATTTTTTTTTTAATAATACTCAATACGTAACCAAGTACCGTGTACAAATCATGGATACGTTTACGAAATTCAATTTAATTTGCTATAATTCATCATTTTACATGTTTCAAATTAACACCTGAGAATTTTCTAGAAAGGGACATTTTCCATAAATTACCAAGAAAATTCATTAATAAACTCAAGCTTTCACGTTCCTCACTGACACCTTCATAAATACTGCGAAAACTAGATGACGTCATCCAGTTAGTCAAATTTTACACTCTTTTTCACGATTCCAACACATTTTCACTAGGCAAATAACTACGTCCTCGATATAAAAAATAAAGTTGGATTGATGACGTCACTGATTATGCCTTCGTGAAAAAATTTCTTTTTTAGTCCAGAAATTGTCACATGAATTGCTTCTGAAAATGATAGAAAATTGCTTGGATTTTGACTAAATTCAAAAAACCAGTTTTTTCGAGTCGAAAATCAATCATAAAAAATTTTTACAAATAGATAGAAGCAATTTTTAAAAAAAGAAGCTTCTGGGCTTCTAAACTCCCAAAAAATAACCTAAACATTTCCAAAAAAAATTGATGCTTCGATCGGCTTCATTGTAAACACAATCAAATACTACTTTCGACTTCCTACAGAGTGATCAAAAAATTAAAAATCAGTAAAAATTGAAATTTCTTGTTTTTTTTATTGAAAAAATAACGCAGAAAATTTCGATGGAATAATTGAGAATTTATTGTGAATTTTATTTTTGTAAGTCCCACTTTGAGAGGTAACAAATCCCTCATCCCCCCTCCCTAATTGATCAAATAAAAATAAAAATCTTACTCGCGAGATTTTACATTCGGAGAATATCGCTTCTTTGAATTTCACCAAAATATTCTCCTTCCAAGGGACTCCATTTAAGGCACGAAAAAATACTCCATTTCTTCCGACATCGCACCAATTCCACCTCCGATACTAATCTCAACGACCAAAATCACCCGATCTTTCATTTTAATCTCACACCGAGGAACAATACATGAACTTTCGCACACAACACACGTGCTTCGGGTATTTCAAGCACGAGGTATCCTCCGCGAGACATTATCTAACATCAGCTGGCACCGCGTAAAAATAACGCTCCTTAAAGGGGGAAAATAACAGCGTCGGGTCGCGGGACACCTCAACTTGGACGGAAACATTCGCCATGAACTCGACAGTGATACCAAAACCAGAAACAGGCAAAAAATCACCATTGTCGATGTACAAATCCTAAATCAAAAATGCAGACGATGAAAACGGACGAGTTTCCCATTGGGCAGGATTTCCTGTGTAACTAGTTTACATGTAAACATCGACCTTACGTGTTCATTCCCAAGAATATTCCACTATTTAACTATTTCCTTTCGCCATCCCCCTTCTCCGATTCGATAATTAATTTAAATCCGCGACTCGACGGGTCACATTTTAAGCACCACTTATTTTTAAAAACTTAATTTTACGAGCTCTGGAATTGTTGCGTCGCCGAAACTACGCTCGTTTTTCAGCCGCATTACCATGTTTAGGAATTCGTATATATACGCGTGGCGCCGTTGATATTTTTTTCTCTCCCCCGCCCCCTCCTCCTAGACGTCACCGAAATTCATAGGGTACGTAAAACGGAATTAATATGCGGATGAGTTGGCACGTGAGTGAAAAAAAAAGGGGACCTTATGAGGTAATTTCAAGACTATGATTGATTTAAGGCGCTAGTCGAGCTATGTTCTCTATACAAATCGTCGCTTAGAAGCTAGATTATGACCAGTTGAAAGGTTCCGAGAGCGTTATAATATTCAAATGGTTATTTTTGCCTTTTACGAGCGCATACGTCGGTATCTGTCACGGTGTTATGTGAAATATCTGTCATATTATGGGTTTACCTTCACGAAATGGCGGGTTAGCCGAAGGGAATTTATGGAATTTTAGATATTCCTAGTCGAAAGTTTCAAACCAAGTATCTTTTTTGATTTAGGACACGTAGATTCGTGTTTTTTTTTTCATCCCAAATTTACGAAACGTTTACGTACCGTAAAAAAGTCAAAAAACTGTCCACATGACTTGACGAAAATACTCAATTTCACTATATCAATTTCATAAATAAAATTGCCGCTAGAAATGAGGTCAAAATCGTGTGAAAAAATCAACCATTATCGACAAGTTGGTAGTAATCCGGTTCAGCTACGAAATTACCAACTCTTAAGTGATAAGCGATTGTCAAAGATAACATTATTGACCAAGCGAAAGGAACCTCTTTTATTAATTAAAATTAAATTAAAACCTCTCTGCGTCTCGTTTCAAAAAAGATACTCGTATTGGTATTTCCACATTTATATCGAATAATCCCAAATACTTTCCGAGACGATGAAAGAAAACCCAGTAGAAATTCGACCTTTGTAAATATAATTTTCCGAAAATCAACGGAAAAACGTAATTACATTGAGCCAATAACTAAAGAACCTAAAGGTGTTTGTCGAGAGAAAAAAATACCGAGGAACATAAATTCGAAAATATTTGATGAAATTAGACGAACCAAATATCGTACTCGGAAAAGGAAACTTCCGTGAAAAATACGCACGAAATTTTCCACCGAGATACTCGTATCTATATCTTCGAAACACCGACGAATTACTTTACAGAAATGACGTCACGGAGGGAAAAAAGCTTCGAAATGGTCCACAGCCTAAAAAGCTTCATTTAATGCAGAACATTCCAACATCTCGAAGCAAAATACGACTTGAAAGTGTCGAAAAAAATTTATCGTGAGGTATGATTTATAAAAGTGATAGCGAATCGGAAGGAAAACGACGAGATATGTGTTACTGGGGCTTCGAATTTACACAAAACCAAATACATCAAATAGGCAAAGAGAAAATAAAGAGAAAAACAAGGTTGCCAATTTTTGCTTTTTTTTGAAAGATTAAATGAAACAAAAAGAAGACACGGCTATAAAAAATTAAAAGTTTAATGCCAAACGAAAACAAGAAATTCTCTCGGTAGGAAATAAAAACCAAAAAACTCCACCGAGAAAAATTCCTCGAAAAATCGAATTCATTCAATATCATAATCAGGTTTTTTATACTGTTTTTACAAAATCGGAATGATAAAAATTTTCGCAAAAAAATGTACTGATTAATTTTGTATTACCTCACACTTTTTCAAAAAAAATCTAGCCCTTTCAAAATTTTAAACGTGTCATGGTAACATTGAAACAATTCTTTTTTTAAAAGATCTCAATTTTTTGACGAAGATCACACTTCACACTAAATTTGAGATCCCTTCTTAATCATTCATGTGAAATAAACAGGGTTACTTTATATGCCAAATCAACAGAAAATTTATGAGAAAAACACTTGCGAAAATTATCTTACAATGACGAATGACGTAAACCAGAAGTCTTCGAAATACTTTTTCCTCGGCTTGAAGTAATTTGAAATCTACTAAAGTGGTAAAAAGTTCAAAACAACTTTCATAAAAACCTACCGAACGATTTGTAATATTTACATTTTTTATTTTTTTCTTCCACACTACTTCAACTTTTTCAATTTTTCCTACTTCTGAAAAGTAATTTAAATAAGATAGCAAGATCACTGTTATCGTTCTCAATAGTCTCGAGAAATTTCAAAATCACTAAAAAAAATTGATAAAAAAATATGCAATGAAAAAAACCAACGGGAAAAAAATCAAAAATCATTGAAATTTATTCAAAATTAGGCACAAACTTCACTACAAATGGCAAAAAAATATCCAAAAAAAAATATGATCGAAAAATAGTTATAAAAATAATTAAATAATCTCGAAAGAGAACTGCTAAAAAAATATTCAAAAGATTATAAAAAATTTATGAAAAGAATCAATTTAAAAAAAAGTTTTTCACGAAGAAAAATACATTTCTTTGACATCGATGAGGTCATAAATTCATAAAAAAATTTCAGATTTCTTTTATCCAATTTCACCTTACACATCTTACCAAAAGTAAAATTTAAAAACGGTCTTTCCTAGGGTGAAATGGAACAAAAATCCATAAAAAATCATTTTATTCACTTTTGATACCCTTGCTTACTACTCAAGTTTCATTTCATTTCGTACAAAAATACCAGAATTGGGCTTATTGGTTAATTTAACGGTGTAAAATCCAGTAAATATGCAAATTTGTCTACAATTTGCAAAGAAAATTTATTTTTTTGACTAATTTTTAATTTTGTTTTCAATTTTACAATAAAAAATTTTCCAAAAGTAGCAATTTTTGAAATTTTTATCACCACAATTTATGAATTTTTTCAAAAATTTATTTTTGAATTTTAAAAGTGGTAACACTGGTTCTGAATTAGAAAACAAGAGTTAAAAACATTTTAAAATATAAGAATTAATATTGTCAGTTTTGGAAAATCACAAAAACACGTGACAGAATCAAAATCGAGTACTAATAAAAATCAAATTTCAATATTCAAGACACCACTTCCCAGATCAATTCTTCGTAAGAATCAAAATTCTTCAGCATCCTTCAAGGAACAACTTTCCTAAGGAAATTTTCTCAATTTAAGCAGCTATGATATGGATAAACGGATTTTTAAAAATATCATGCTCAAAAAACAACTCAAATTTTGTACTTCCTCCCTCAAACTAAAACTCCTCGTCAAATCCCAGTCACACGAACTATCTTGTAGGGAAAAAGTACCGGGTCACTTATCCATCTTCGCTCGGACATTGTAAAAAAAAACCTCAATGACCTCTCACATTATGCACGCTAATTGCGTATAAATTGCTTAATTTCCATTACTCTCGACGTATTAATTAAGATCTGGCTTCGAGTTACGAAAAACTACACTACCCTAGATACGAGTTACGCTTAATTACCGCAGATTAAGTTAGTCTCGATATGTCATACATTCCGACATATTCACACGCCGCCAGACAAACTCCATCATGATGGCGCTTTCGTCATTAAAAAGCCACGCGTTCTCACTTCTGATAGACCATCGACATAATATACATGGTAAAACATCTATAAATAATCTACGTCGAGGAAATAACAAAACCAAAACAGATCCACGATTAATTTTTCCTAACGTAATTCCTTAATAACATCGCGGTTCAACCACCTAAAAATCGTTAAAAAATTTTATGGTATCTTTACGCGGCTACGTCGTAAATAAGCTGTAACCAAGATATTGACGGGTACAAGCGCGAAAAACCCAGAAAGGATACGTATATTAGATCTTTGGTATATCGAGCTTGTAAATTCTTGTTAATTCCTTCCTCGTCGATATCCGATATCACAGTCATATCGGGTACTCCTACCGCACCTGCAACAAAAAACGAAAAAACTCCGTTAATACCTCGTCATCGTCACTGGTAAAATCCCACAATCCTCTTCATCGGACTAATTACGCGTATCCTTCTCATATTTGGAACGCGTTCAAGCACACGGGCTCGTAAATGCCATTTTACATTTACAAATGCCCCGTTTCACGAATCGATCTCTCACACACGTCTTTCTCTCGTACATGCACAAAACAGCGCAATACGTTCGAATGTGGAATACAGAAAGACCTATCGTGCGAACACCGTTAAACCTAAATAATTTCCTTTTTTTTACGAGGTGTTTTGTTTCTTACGACGTATGTGCACGTCTCCCTCGAGAACACCAGGCGACGGCTAACTGCACAATGTTGCCAAAATCGATATATTTGGTTTCTACCATACGCTACATCCTTTCGCGGGGTATGCCTGCCCTTGTTTACCTAAATATATAGTTACATGTATGACAAGTTCACGCATAAGGTAAACACGTTTTTTACTCCTTCATGCGGTATCTTTGTTCGCGGCTTTGTCGAAATTTTCCCACTGTACTACGCCAAGGTAATTTTATCGCGAATAAAGTTTTACACACAATACGAATCAAAAGCCGACGCAATTGCCATTCGTAAATTGAAAAACTTACCGCAAGAAATCTCACAACCGCAATCTCCCCTTTTACGTCTAATTAATTTTTAATACCGATTCGAATTAGGTTCCTTTTCCCCCATTCAAAGCGATACCCCGGAGTTGCTTCCGTCGTCGGCCGGGAAAACGAATGATTTGAAGAAAATGAAAAAAACTACGAAATATAATTTCATAACGGTTGAAGACCTCCTCAGCTTCGAAATAGTCTGGTAATTTTAAATTAGTTATGAAAAGGAACTGCTATTGTCACATCGAACCAACGTAATTAAAAATTCATTTCAACCCCGTTGAAAAAGATTAGAAACCAAACGAACAAGTATCGTGGTTAAATATCCAGCGAGGAAATTAGGTGTTTCGTCGCTTCATCGCGACGTATAATCGGAATCGATTATCGAATCAGCTCGTGACAGTAAAACACCGAATACAATTTTATAACAATTTGTACGAATAATGATTCTCACCGCATAGGAAATCAGATTTCAACTGTATATGAAACTAAATCCGATACCAATTGCGCATGAAATAGAGAGAAATTTTAATTGCATATGAAAATAAATCAGATTTTTATTGCATATGAAGCAATGTGGGATGTTTACTTCATATGCAGAAGTCAAATATCAGTTGCATATGAAACGAAATAATATTCAAACTTCATATGAAAAGGAATCAGACTTGAATTGCATACGAAACAAAATCAAATTATGATCGCATATGAAACCAAAACATATTAATTGCATATCAAGCTGAAACATGAATTTCATATGAAGGAATATAGAACACCCAATTCATATGCCCCAAAATCAGATATCGATTACATATGATACAAAATCAGTTTTGAACTACGTATGAAAACGAATCTTACTTCAATTGTATATGAAACTAAATCAAGTTTTAATTGCATATGAAAAGTTGAAACATGAATTGCATATGAAGGAACATGAAAAAATGAATTCATATGAAAAAATCCGAATGCATATGAAATAAAATCAAATATTAATTGCATATGAAACGTAACCACGCCACAATTGTACATTTAAAAAAATCTAATTTGATTTGCATATGAAAAGAAATCTGATATCAGCGGTAAAAAAAATCATTAAAGCCTTAAACTGCATATGAAACTAGACCAAATCATATAAACATATGAATGCGAATGCAATCAGATTAAAATTGCATATGAAAGCGATCACATTGAAATTTCAATGAAAAACTAAACACTTGTAAATATTTGCTGAAAGTGAAATCTACACACCACATGAGTAAGAATTTCAAAATGAATCACCTCTCTTTCGCATTTCACCTAAAAACTTCATTATTTCGAATAAACCTCTCTAAATCACCCTTAACACATTCCATCATAAAATGACAATAAAATCCCCAAAAAATGAGTCACTGTGCGCCGTAGAAATTACCATACATTATCATAAACCGCTCAAATAAAACTTCACGGAGCCAGCAATTGCAAAAAACCATCGTGAAAACTTCTTTCTTGCAAGTTTGACCATCTCGTTATAAAGGCGCTAATCGATACTCACACATCTCTCGTGTACGACTCCGCAAAACAATTTCGCTCCATTTACCACACACCGCGTTAATTTCCGAATCACTCCATTAATTTCGCGTTACGCAACCGCTCTCTAAAAAATTCATCAACGCTCACCTCATTCGCTTCGAAGAAACCCCCTCGGAGAAACTTTAAGAAATACTCGTTAAAAATTCCAATTTACTTTACGCAATCAAACCGCTGATGAATTCTGCTTTGAAAGGAGACAAAAAAAATGAATTTTTTAAACGCCTCAGCCGTCATCGTGTTAAAAATAACGCGCAGGAAGTCAAAAGAGAACCGAGCTCGTGAAAAGTGGTAGCAACGCAGGAAACGGTGAAAAAAGCTGTCGATCTCAATTGGCAACTCCACCGCGAGAAAAAAATTCGAATCGACGAAAATAAAAACAAAGGGGTTGGAAAAAAACTACCAACGTAAACATTCCGTTGAAAAAAAAAGGTCCCTTCGATTCCGCATGTTTACCACATCGTTGTCAATTACTCGTAAACATAATGTCTTAAAAAGCGATGAAAACATCGACAATTTTTTTCTCTTTTTCGAGCAATTTCAAAAGAGCTTTCATTAAACCGTCCACATTTCGGGATTACTACCCGACGTGCCTCTTTTTAAACTGAATACAAGATGGGCGTACAATATGATTTTCTCATCGATATTCGATACAACTTTTAAGGCAACGAAACCATTAACATTTAATATCGAAGGGTTCGTTTCGCGACAATGGCGCATTTTTATCACAATAAACTTTCACCGGAGCGAAATTGGAGTAGTTTTGCGATGGAAAAAAAACGAGTCGTCGGAAATTTCACATTTAACTATTTCGTTTGCATATAGCCGCGTATCAGCTTAATGTCGAATCGTATTTTAATATCGTATTATGCGACATGTTTGCTTATGATGTTTAAAAAAGCGTAAAGTAGGAAATTCGTTTATGCCAAAGGTAACACGGTATACAAATTGCATTTACTCCATAACCCTCTTTTTTTTTTCGTCATACACCCAGAGCGAATCATAGATGCAGGGGTTTATTTAATTTTTTTTCATCCTCGTGTTGCCTTTGGCGATGAAATCGCGATTTTAGGGTTCATTATTTGTCATTTACCTAGTTCAGTAACCTTTTTATGTGATTCGCCCGGAACCGTTGCTTTATTTGATAATTTTTTCGTTAAACGAGAGAAGGAGGCTCCCTTATAATAAGAGAACCTCTTCAGGTGGCCGGCTCAGATTTAAATGAGTGTTTAAAATACCCCATAACCAAAACTTCAGCAGTTCACGTTCACTTCCCAATTTTTGGTGAATTTTCGAAAATTGAAAATACTCGAATTCTCGTTAAAAATACAAGATAAACGTATTTGAAAAATTTCGATTCAATTCTGAGAAATAATTCAGGAATATTTCAAAAAAGGGAACAACGTGGTTGACCTTGAAAATCTTACTAGCGCTCTCTAGCGACAAAAAAAGGATTTACTCAGTCTACGTGACGTCATAGCCCCGGCTGACGTCAGTATTTACGCACTCCATCACTGTTTTCCTAAAATTGGCGAATCTATCTTTATTTTACTCGTTAATACTTGCATAACAAGTACTCCCGACAAGTTTTCTGTTTAAAAACCCTTCAAAAAAACCGTTCAAACAGACAAATAAACGATATCTGAAGATATTCATCAAGTACCAAATTCTAGTAAATAGCTTATAGGACGAAAGAAGGAGAAGAGGGCTTTAAACCTAGTAATTACGTCATAAATGCACTTTCGTCTCTTATCTTCATTTCAATACCAAAAAATAGCACGATAACCAAACTAGTCGTCATTATACTTCGCAAATGACACATCTTCCCACATCGTCAATAATTCCAACGCCTTGGAAAAATTCGGTACTTTAACCATTTACGGATCACAACGCCATACAATAATTTCCGGTTCTCGAGTTCATTGGTAAACAAGATAAGATCTGTTAGGCCGGGTTAAGAATATTACAGGAAGCATAAGGTACTGAATATAATATCAGTGACAAAAGGAAACATATACAGCATTAGTGTCTTTGTAATGTACATTTGTAAACCGAAATCTCTAATATACAAATTTGTCCACTATCTTCGACGTCGTCGACGAAAGAGAACAAAAAATAATAAAAATCTTCGTATAAAGCGTGTTACACCATTTACCTTCGAGTGGTCGGGCACGGATTTACCTGCGGCGATTTTTAACTAAGTGAAACCCAACGATGACGTCAACATTTTGACGAATTACACCTCATTCGTAATCATTTACGATACGTTAATACCGTGAGCTAGAAGAAGTCTGTTCACGTGTGCGTAAGATCCTGACGCGACGTAAGTTTTCCAAGTTCTACTACAATTCAAGATTTAAAGATTAAATTATAATTTCTATCAATTTCTTATTATATCACCTCATTATTACAGATCGCTTAATTTTGTGAAATTTTTTCCAGCACGAGGACGAACCTTTATCATTTGAGATCAAAGAGAGAAAATCTACGACGTTGAAACTCACTTATAGTATACGTTATTCAACCAGGATATAAAAACCACCGATTCCATCTCACAAATCGATTTGATCTGATTGACGTTGCATCTCAGTCGTTCGTGAGTTCACGGGATGCAAAACGTCATCATGAAACGCGCCAAAAGGTGATAAACGATGATGAAAACGATCAATTTTAACATGCCGGAAGATTAAATCAACAGGCCGCGGTTGCCATTAACTCGTGAATACCCTTTTGAGGTTTCGGGATTTGAAATATTTTCGGGTACATCACCTCGAGATGCTGCGCGACGACACATACCACGCCGCGTATCGTCGTTCTTCGAATACCTTCAACATTACGTGGTTATATTGGTCAATGATTTGGTAAAAGAATGTCTCTCTTGTCTCCTATTACCGGCTTCTCAAGTTCGCTTTTGTAGGTGAGCTACCATTTAGGAAGGTGTATGAGATACGTGTCTGAGAAATACCTCGTTATCTGTCCGACTCGACTGGTGATCAGTTGAAATCAAGTGCCTGCGTTTTTTTGAAATCGGTGATTTTTTGGTTAATTATTCTTCAGCCTCATTTTTTTTAAAGCAAAGCCAAACTTGAAACAGAAATCGTGTAACACAAATGATAATACAGAATTCATACTTTTTTTCCTCAGGAAAATTTTACCAATATTATCAATAGGCAATTAATTTGTTGCATTCACAGTTTTTCCAACATGTTTTTCCTTATTCAAGGGAAAAAACACGCAATAATTAGAAAAAATTCAATTACTCATATATAATCTAGATTTTTATCAAACTGCACTTGCTCATTCGTTAAAATATCCGGTGACGTTACATTTCCACAGTTTCATGAAAATCAAGTAGTTTTTTATTTTCTCAATTTTTCTATTTTCCTTTGTTGATAAAAATGTACTTATTACTGATTATTTTCCGATTAATAATTTCAAATAAAATTTCAAACTGATGGAAAAATTCAAACTTTCAAATGATTATCATAAAAATAAATAAATTAGGTTCCGCTAATATTACCGCAAGAAATTTTTGGGAGTGGAGGAAAAAGGGTAAAATACTAACGATTTTTGATTTTTTTTTTCAAAAAAGCTAGAATTTAATAAAATTTGTAAAAAGAGATTAACCTTGATGAAAAATTCACTGGAAAATTCTTAAACATTGTCGAAATTTTGTTTAAATTGATTAAAATTGCTTAAAATTACACAGAATTAACAAAATGTTGTGGAAATTGATACAAGTAGTTCATTATTTGCACAAAACTCCTTAAAAACTGTTAAAATGTTGATAAAATTGATTAAAATTAACTTATTATATGTGCTCAAAATTTCTCAAAAGTTGTGCAAAACGATTAAATTATTGAAAAATTTGTTTTAAATGGCAAGAAAATATCAAAATGGTTAAGTTGTTTAATTGTTTAATATTTGCAAAAAACTTCATAAAAATTGTTAAAATGTTGTTAAAATAATTAAAAATCGATTAAAATTTGCACAAAATTTTTGAAATGTAGAATAAATTTATACAATTTTGAAAACATTTTGATAGTTTTTATGCAATTTCAACCAAATTTTTCATTAACTTAATCGTTTTGCAGAATTTTTATGATCAATTTACAACATTTCAACAGTTTTAATGCATATTGAACAACTTTAAGCAATTTTAAACAAATTTTGATCAATTCTAAATTACTTCATCAACATTTTGATGGTTTTTTGCAATTTTAAACAAATTTTTCATCAATTTAATCGTATTAAAAAACTTTTAGGCAATTTTGAGCAGATATTAATGAACTTTAATCAGTTTTAACAACATTTTTACTGTTTTTGTGCAATTTTGAGCGAATATTGAACAATTTTGAACAATTTCAACGACATTTAGAGTGTTTTGAGCAATAATAAATAATTTCAAACAAATTATAGCCGTCTCTACATCGTTTTATCTTTCACTATGTTTAAGAGGGTCAAAGAAACGAGCAATTGGCTATCAAATAAAACTTAATAAAAAATATTCTTTTTTGAATTTCAAAAATATCATCAAGCATCTACAGTCATTCTGCCCCTACTATTAAGTTACTTCAAACTGCTCATATCATGATGAAAAACTCGCTAGAAAATATATCCAACCCTTCCTCTTCGCCATCGCTTAGCCTCACTACAAAGTATCACATTCTATCAAGACGCCTTCGCAAGTAACCATCAAGCCAGCGACGCTTTGATATCGCGACCTCATCAGGAAGCAATGATAAATAAAAACGGAAATTTCACGTAATTCCTACGTTATCTCGTCACAACACAAAACGCAATAGGAACGACCTCATTGAACTTTCGCGACCAAAGCCCACAAGCTTTTTTCGCCCTCTTTCCGCGTAGCGAAGGGCTAAGGGTAGCGAAGTACAACGCCCGAAGGGTGCAGAAGCTGGGTTGGTTTTGAAGACATCAACGATACGTGTAATTTCCGTATGGTTGCGTTTCGTTCGTATCGCAACGACAAACCACGTCATTCGTGTATCACATCTCGATGGAAATATTACCGAGTCATGTAGAAACTAAAATCATCAAGTGTTGGTCAACTTTTTCTAGTAAAATTTCCAATCCAATGATGTTATACTTTTTTCACAACGGATTCGCCAATCTCGAATGCTGCGGTATTTTCTTACTTTTAAAAGACTCCATATTATTCGTTTAATTTTCTACTCTACGCGAGACTTTCTACGACATGAAAAGAAAAAAGGCTCAAAAGCAAATAAACTTATCGCAAGTTTATAAAAAAATCTTCGCTCGGAGTCTCCACACAGGTCTACACCGTTGAAAAATTCGTTTACGTACGACAATGCCAGCATCGTCAAATGCTTATGTCAACGTTCGTTAAACTAAATCGCTTCGGGTACGCAACTTGATATGTTCCATTTACTTCCTTGCGAAGCACATAATGTCAAATGTTTATACCAACAAAACTACGGCAAAAACTCAACTCCCACCATTTCCTTAGCTTTTACGAAATATCGTAAGATGAAATGGAAATTATCTTCGGTTAAACGACATCTGCGACGTAATTATCGACGTAATTAATTTCCAATTTTTATTTCAAGGATGAACCGTTCTCGTAGACGTAATAAAACCTCGAATATTTGTTTTCCATTCATAAAAAAACAACTTAAGAGGATTATAAAATTTTCTCGAATCGTATGAATTTTTTTATAAGTATCGAATTGAGCTCTTTTGCTTTTCTCTCATTCCAAAGATGAAAGTTACAGTTTCCTTTATGCAAAAGTTAGTCGCAATTTATCAAAAGATTTATTCGCAAAATATTTTAATTTTATTTTCAATTTAATCGCGAAATTTATCGATGAAAATTTATCCACGTGAACTACCACGCAAAAGTACTAAGAAATTCAAACGATTTCGAGATTCGTTATCTTTCCAGCGATTTTCGTCTTTTTACCGAGACGAAATTTAACGCAGAGGTGACCCAAATCAGACCTCTTTTGGGAAGGAAATTCGATGAAAAAATACGAAAATTTTCATTCGTCGAGGAAAGTAATAAAAAGTATGGAATTTCCACCCGATAAAAACTACGACGAATTTTTCTCCAGGTGAACAACATCGACGTTGAATTTGTTGAAATACGAAATTCGACGAGGTCCCGGCGAAATTCGAGATATAAAGAAAATATTTGTTGGTGGAGGGGGTGAGGGGAGTTATTACGGATGAAATATAATGTCATTTCTTGCCGAAGAAAAAAGAAGGTAAAAAAACGAAAATAGAAACTGTATTATTAAGCTTGCCTTTGTCTAAAGAAAAGCTTTTTCAACGAATTCAGTTACATTTTTTGGCGAAAAATTTGTAAAAACAAACGAAAAGCGAATTTTTCATTACTGATGACTCCTATTAAATTCCAAGAGTTACTCGAAATCCCACTAGAATTTAATACTTTTTTTAATCCCAAAAAAATGCCAAAATTCGCACGAAAATTGTGAAAAAAAAACAAATGGTCTTTTGGAATTAGTTAAAAAGTTAAATTTTCAAAACAAATTAATACTTCAAAAATCGTTGCAAAAAAATTAGAAGAAATTTTGAAAAAAACCTTGCGACTTAGTTTAGCGGCACAATACCCCCCTCCCTCCGCCACTTTTTCAAAGAATTTCAAAATGTGAATTTAGGGACATATTTCCTTAAATAAATTAAAATTACACTTTCGGGACGTTCTTCACAGGCTTTAATAATAATAATTCAAATTACTTTGAATTTTTCAAAAAAACACCAATTTTTAAAACTTTGAAAATTAAAAAAAAATTGGAAAGTCAATTGCAACAGCTGGAAATGCCATTTTAAGAGTTTAATATTGTCCTCATTTTAAAAACTTTAGCATCGTTTAAATTAGAAACACCTGAAATAGTTCCTTTGTAAGACACCTACTTGATTTATTCGTTCAAATTGAATTCTGCAAAAATTAATTAAGAAAATAATAAAAAATATTAATATTTCATAATAAAACAATATAATAAAAAACTTCTAAAATAAATTAAAAAATATATATAATAAAAAATAAATAAATATAATAAATATTAATCTAAAAAAATCACTTCCCCTTTGGTTTAAATTTCTATAGTTGGAAAAAAATTCCCTTTCTATTCAAATCGATGCAAAAAATTAATATTTTACATAAAAAGAAAGCTTTTTTCTGAAGCTAGAGCTACCTCCATTTCAAAACTATCGCATTACATCCTTACGGTATTTCAAATTAAAACATTTAATTTATTCATTCCTTCAATCCACATATCTGTCAAATCTCAACCACAACATCTCACGGAACTTGCAAAACACTCGGGAGAACTTCAAAAGGCATTTTGGCGGCATCACACATGAAAAAACCGCACAACGGCGTCAAATATCCAACACTTTCGCACATACCCAGAGAAAGCTCGAGTCATCGTTCAAAATACGGAATTTCTAACAAAAACGTTGAATCCGACACTCGGTAATTTCCCAGCCACAATTACCAGTTTATTCTAAACTAGTTCTTCGCGCAACGACCTTTTTATATAATCTAACAATTCGGTATCAATGTTACTCACCTTCGCGACCTTGCGTAGCCATTTGTAATCTTTGTAATCCGAATCGCACACAAATACGATGATAACGTCTTAAATCCGCGTTATCTACATTCCTCGTAAAATGTTTAATTAGTTCACGCAACGAGCATTAGGTCATACTTGCTAATTTCTCGCCGATGTTTACTAATAACTGATGCCTCACATCGAAGAAATTCGGTTCGTATTTAACCTCCTTCTGATCGAATAATTACCAAGCATACCCGCTTATCGGTTAACGTTCAACATCCACCTGTTGTTTGACATCTTTTCATCTCTCGAGCACCTTCGGTCTTTTTAACACACTTCCCATAACATCTGTCCCCCTAGTTTCGTATACGTTAAATACCCTCTTTTCACGACCGCCACAATCTCGTGTTAGAGCTCGAAAACTCGCTAGATGAAATAAAATATTAGGTTACGTAGGTGTTCGCTTTTCTGCACCGATGTTATCTCCTCTCTCGCGTATGATTTTCTTCGATTTCACATTTTCGCGCTTGTCTTGTGCCACAAAACGTTTACACATGTCAAATTGTAGCGGATTTAAGCGTCGTTCCTTCATCCTTTCGGCTGTGATATGCCAGTTGCTCGTGTCAAAACGTATGCTCCGCTTTATCGCGTCTTTCAACATATAAAAAAGTGCAAAAACGCGGCAATGATGGTATATCCTTCGTGCAATTAAATTCCTTATATTCGGATAACTGGCGAATCTCCCAGGATAGTATTTCTTTTTTTACGGCAAAACAGCAAAAATCATAAACTAAATCAGGATCACGTATCAAAGATAGTCCCATCATTTGACAAATTTGTCCCACGGTTAAAATGTTTTGTTAAAATAGTTTAGAATCGATCAAAAATAGGTAAAAGTACAAATTGACAAAATGTTTTAGAAATTGCTTAAAATTGTTCAATATTTACTATGAAATGTTGTTAAAGTCATTCAGAATTGATCAAAATTTGTTTAAAATGACGTAAAATTACACGAAATCGTCAAAATGTTGTTAAAAATACAAAATATTTGCTGAAAATTACACAAAAGCCATTAAAATGTAGTTAAAGTAGTTTAGAGCCGATCACAATTTGTTTAAAATCGCTTAAAACTGATTAAAATTGCTCAAATTTTGACAATTTTGTGTAATTTTAAGCAAATTTTGATCAATTTTAAACTATAATAATAAAATTTGGATTGTTTTTTGCGATTTCAACGACATTTTTCATTAATTTCGTCGTTTTGCACAACTTTTGAACAAATGGGAGCAATTATTAATCAATTTTAATCGATTATAACAACATTTTAACAGTTTTTATGCAATTTTGAGCAAATATTGAACAATTTCATGTAATTTGAACAACATTTTAACGAGTTACGCAATTTTAAGCAATTTTAATCAAATTTTTGATTGATTTTAAACTACTTTAAGAGAATTTTAAAAGGTTTCACGCAATTTCTAGTAAAGTACTGTTCATTTTTAACAACATTTTGACAATTTTGCGTAATTTAAAGTTATTTTAAACAAATTTTGATCAATTCTAAACCAATTTGACAACATTATAACAGTTTTTACGAATTTTGGAACAAATATAAAAACAATTTTATGCGATTTTGAACAAATTTTTATTAATTTCTAACTACATTTTTTATTAATTTAATCGTTTTGCACAATTTTTGATCAATTTTTCAGTTTTTATGCAAGTTTGAGCAAATATTGTACTGTTTTTCTAACATTTTCACAATTTTTTGCAATTCTAAAAAAATATTGAACAATATTAAACCATTTTAAGAGCATTTTTCTTCAATTCAATCGTTTTGTACAACTTTTGAGCAATATGATCAAATATTTTGTACGTTTTTACCAACATTTTGACAATTTTATGTAATTTTAGGTAATTTTAATCAATTTAAACAAAATTTTAAAATTTTTTAGGAATTTTTAAGCAAATTTTTCGCCAAATTTGCGCTTTTTGTACAAATTTTCTTCAATTTTAAGCAAATATAAATGATTTAAATGAATTTCCGAGGATGGGAGATGGGTTGAACGAAGTTTTAAAAAATAATGATAAATCGTTATCTACAATCTAGGGTTGGGGTGAGGGTAAGCATAAAAAATTGTTCGAGGGCAGCAAAAACCCGAAGCGTTTTGTTCATGCGAATACTTTCAAGCTGAATTTTAATAACCAATTGCTTAAATGCCTTCAAACAATAACCAATAAATAAAAAAAAATTTCCAATATTAAAAGACCCATCTATATCACGCTTTTTTGCACCATACCACTCAAATTTACCAACTCAAATCACATCTTTTGTTTTATATCACATAAGAGGGATAATCCTATTTGTTTACGGTTTATATTTGAAACTTCCAACATGATTTTTCGGCAAACTTGTAAAATAATCTCTACACACATTTTACCCTCTGTTTTCTCGAGTGTCACGAACATCATAATATTTACAGTAAAACATCACCGTCCCAACGCATAACTTCGGACGAACGTCATAATTTCCCGACGACGTCGACGACCGAAGAAAAACTATTTTCAATAGCGCATAAAAGGGTTCGATTAATTGCGAAAGCTCTACAAGATAAGAGGAAAAATCTCTCGTACAAAGTAGATATACAGTGTACACAGCTTCGAGTACCATCTCGAGTGGAAACGAATACCGTTTGTGTATTAATTTTAACCCTTGGTGAAAAAAATTCAGCTTTTTCGGCATTCGAGGTGAAATTTTGTATGGAATTATTTCGATATCGTTGTTTTTTGTTTACGGGAGACTGAAAAGGCAAAAATTGAATCTACGATGCGATTTATTTGCACGCTTCAACGAGCATAGTGTGGATTACGAGGTATGCCAGGATTATACGAGCCTAAAAGGTGTGCGGATTTTTGAACGTGGCAGGGAAATATACGAATGAATCGATTTCGGTTTCTTTTGTATGTGAGGAATTATTGCGGATTAGTGTAACGTAATCTGGTAGTTTACCTGAAAGACTAGGATTGGCTCATGAACGGGTGATTGTTTAGGAATTTTCTCAAACTGTTTTACTGGATTAATTAAATTCGTCGATTTTTACTTAATTTTAATAAAATTACATTTTATTAAATACAGAAACTTTAGAACCAAGAAAAATATACATTTTAATGGGAAAGGAGAAGAAAATGGTGCAAATACCATTCATCTCATCACCTTGTCCATTCACATCTTCAAACTAAAAAAAAGAGTCTCCAAACAGCACATACTCCAAAACTCAATAATTCAAGGAATTGGTCACCATCCAACCTAAAATTTCCGCCACAAAGTATAAATGGGAAAAACCACCTACAACCCCAAGATCCACCAACAGAAACCACCCCCACCACTTCACAAACATATGAAAAAATTACATGGTTTGCGAACATCCCATCGGGTTGTTTCCAAGCATCGATACTTAATTCAGTTCATTTCCTTTAGCAAAGCTTTTATTTTTTCCTCATCCTTTACAATGTAAGACACGTGAGCTACGCGTGCACCTGCTTTGTACCAGCAGATGCGTCTTTTTACACGTTTACCTACCTATCGAGCCCTCTTTTTTCGCTGTCTCTTCATGTAAATCTTTCCACGTTGCTAGTCGACTCAAGGTATGGATACGGTGCATATGATATGAATGCGTAGAACGAAGAAAAGGGTCTATGACCAACTGGAGCCTTTATCGTGTGGGTTCTTTTTTCCGCGAGAGCTTTTATAACACAGCTGAAGAATGATTTATTCAAATATAAGCTACTGGAGTAACTTTTAAGGCTGATTTTAGTTGAGGGGTGTATTTTGAGGGGAGATAATGCATATTTACTAGATTTTGACCGGTTCGATATCCTCTAATTGGAATTTTAGTTATGATCAAGATTATGAGGGGGGGGTCACATAAGGTACAATTTTTATTTGAAGATTTTTTCAGCCTGATGACCAAAACGTGCAATATGAATATTAATATTTTCAAATTATGTAAAGTTGTATATTTACAAGTTCATAATAGCATACATCGACAAAATACAACTTGGACATCACCTTGATCCATTACTACAGACTCCCATCTCACGTAGAAAAGAAGTACAGAAGACTATCATCAAAAAAACCAACATTAGTGAGACATTTGCCCACTGAAGATCCATAAGCCATGCTGGGGTACTTGCAACGACTCGAGGCAGACTTCAACAGAGAATATTGAACTTCTACACCAAACAAATATACGCTCCAGGGATCAACTCTGCCTCCCACTTCTCTATCTTTCTGCTCCAGATTCGTCATCTTTCACCACAATGAAATCATTAGATCTAACAGCAACATCCACAATTCCATCCACGTTCCATCACTCCATTACATAACACCGAAGACATTTTATTAAATCGATTCCACGCAATGAAATCTAAAAATACTCCAGAATACCCGATTAAACTGCTGTTTAGCGGGCGGAATAATAACACCGGATCGTTCATTCGCACAACACCTGTAATTACCATCACATCGCTCGAATAATACCTTTGCGGTTAATTCCACCGTATACCTCACCAATCGTACAATTAACGATGACTAACCTAGGTCTATCCACCGTACAGCTGACCAACTGGAGTAATTTTCGTAAACGCGAAGACAACCAAGGTCAAAGGGGGAATGACAATTGGATTTCCACGAAAAATGATACATCCGTTTTTTTTTTATAGGGCAACCGCGAATCGGTATCGTTTGATTACTCATGAATATAAAAACCATATTACTGAATACCGCAAAAAAAAAGGTAATAAAAAAGACCGGAAATAAATACGCTGGAATGAAATCGTTTCGATAGGTACTTCTAGTTTTGCGACGTCGTAACCATGTACAAAAGCGAAACGATACTTGGAGATGTTGCGAATTGTTATTTTTCACATCTTTATACTCTCTATTCAACGTTTTAAAGGGTTGAAAAAATTTATAAAGATATCTCGTCGAATTTAAGTACGTGAAAAAATATGTAGAGATTTTCTATGGTTGATGATGCAGCATCATGATGGTAAATTTTCCACAGAAGTCTGTGTGAATCATCTTTTGTCTTCAGATTCAAAATCATCTTAGTTTGGAATTTTTCTATTGATTCATTTTTGCTCGTGAGCCTTTCAATCGTCCACAAAGAGATCCTAGATTTAATTTTTCTACTTTTTTTTTCCTTAGGTTACTCAAACCTTTCCTTCTCTCCTTGTAATTTATTTTCTCTTGATCGTCTCTTCACATTTTTGATAATTTTTCTATAGTCTTGTGGTTCTTCGGGTCTTTCTATATTTTCCCCTTTTTCACTTTTTAATCCTTCTAAAGCCTTATCATCATGCTCTGGTTTTTTGAATTTTTTCAACAATTTTTTTCGATTTTTTTCCAACATGAAAGTTTTTATTTCTCATTTTCTATCCTTCTTTTACCCTACTTCGTTTCACAAATGTAAATGCCATTTTGACATCCCCCTTCTTCCCTTCTCTTACACATCACCCTAAAAAAATACACCGAAGTCCAAGAATCCTTCGTTCGCATCGAAGCGTACTTTTACGTATAAATTAAAATCTCCCGCCCTTGTCAAAAGTTCACCGGAGTTTAAACACTTTTGAAAACGACTTCGTACATTTTCAACTTTACAAGTTTAATTCGACGCCTAAACATAGCCCCATGTGTACGTCAAACTTCACCTTGCGCATTCCTCGAGAATATTTTCTCGTAGTGTGGCCAATTACGAGCGCGAAATAACTTGAAAAACTTACTTGTTCAACTCGGATTTGAAATCTTAGCGAATAAAAATCTCCAGCCTCCGAATATGGTAATTTTCATTTTTACAACGTGTAAACACAACTGGAAATTCCCTCAACCGTCTCGTTTCTTTTTGTACACATGTAAAATCTGCTCAACACGATAACATGTGCCGCGACTCCAATGATTGATCGACGTCACCTTTAAATTCGATTTATACCTTCGTTGAACATTTACCCTGACGAAATAAATTATCGAATTTAGGGTAAACGCGTCGCCAATTAGGTCGAAATCTCGCGAGATTTAGAAAAAGAAGCTCGTTTCTTCGCATTGTCGTCAGCGAATATATACGACGAGAAGTTGGAATTTTCCTAAAAAATATCTTCCTTTTTCAGCTCCACAGTTTTAAACTTTACGCCAAGTTTATGCTTTCTTTTTTCTTTTAACTCGCGAGTGAATTTTTTACTCGTTTTGCAAAAAGTTTTGCTTTCTGGGTCGTGAGATCATCTCAGCCGGTACCGAATGATTCGGTGAAAAGTTCGCGGAAGGTTCATTATGTCGTTAATTAGAAATGAACTAAGGGAAAAGAAGTAGAGTGAAGTAAAGGAAGAGGAAATTTTGAAAATTAGAATACAAAATTTGAAAAAAAAAGTAAGCAATTGGAATATTATGATGGAGTTTAGGAAATGCATAAAGTTTAAGTACATAAGTTTTTTTCTTTTTTAACAAATTGATAAAAAGTATTAATTTTTTTTTCATTCATCAATTTTTCTTTAATTAGGTAATTCTTATGATCATTTCCTCTCATTTCTTTTCAACAACTATTCACTTCAATGTAAATTTTTTTTATTAATAAAAAAATATTTTCTAATTCTTGAAAATTCAATTTAAAACTCAAAAAGGAGTATTTGCTTTTAAAAAATTCCAAAGAAACAAAAATCATATACACAATATCCATAAATAATTTTACAAACGAATAAAAAAGTTACAAAAAATTAGAAAAAAATGTCTAAAATTCATCCTGAAAAATTGAAAATTGGAAAAAAAAATACTTGAAGAGTAATGAAAAATGAAAAAGTCCTCATTTTTACTACAAAAACTGTAAAAACGTTTAAAAAATCCCAAAAAATCAAAATCATGTTTTTTTTAACAAAAAATATAAGCCAACAACTAAAAAAAAGTGACAAAAAATTACAAAAATGGCTGAAAAAAATGGTAAAAAAATAGGTACCAATTTTTTGCTACAAAAAATTTCAAAAAATTAAAATATGTAGTATTCAAAAAACTTCCGAAAAATTACAAAAAAAAAACTTAAAAGTGAAAAAAAATATTTACAAAAATTAAAATCATACTCGTGTATTTAAAAAACTAAATCTGCAGTAAAAATTACAAAAAATGAAAAAAATCAATGAAAAAGTACTCAAAAAATGAACACAGATCCTGTATACATTCTTTTAAAACAACGATGACGTCATCTTTCCCCAAGAAAATTAGACTTATGACGTCACTAAGATATATTTAGCACGACATAACGATTAAATACGTAAAATTAATTCAAAAAATCTCTTTTTTTGTATTTTTCACGATTTTTTTCTATTTAAATAAATTTTCTTATATCATGCCATGGCTCAAATTTTTCCAGGTTTCACGTACTCTTCACCCGTTCGCTACCCTTTATAACCTCTCCCTCTTCCTTCCACCTCATCATCGTTTTCACTCAAAAACGTAAACGATCCGTAAACCCAAGCACGTGGTTTTTACGAGGTTTCGAGGTAAACGAACCACATTTGGTAAACCGCGATTGACATTTAGGAAGACATTCGAGCCTTCGTACAATCGATAATAGCATCTTAGCTGAATTAAAATTACGACAATTTTACATGCTGGTACCGAACGTGTTACCCTGCTTCGACACCTGAATCTCGCCTCACGATGGCGGTGTTTTTTAATGAGATTTTTCACCCCCGCCTCTGCCGCCGCATTTCCAGTTTCGGAAGTTATCGGCGCTGTGAAATGATGTTAGGGGAAGACAAGACGATTAAATGCTGTACACGTGCCACATGGCGTCCACGCTTCGCCACCGCTGCCGCGGCTATCGCCCAATACTCTGTACGATATAAAGATAACAGCTGTTATTTGCCTTGTTACGTTGTGTCTGATGCTAGTCTGCGGGATATTTTAATTTTTTCCATACCCTTTCACTTCACAAGCCGTATAGCTAACGAATTTTCTTTCTTTTGTGAACGGCCTCCGGTCACACTTTTCACCGAGCTTACCGGCGTCTCTCTAATCAATTGTGAATTTTTTCTCTCTTCGTTTTGTTTATAAAAACATAAAACCGTACGTGAGATGTACTCTAAGACAATAATGGTACGTTGTTCTTTTGTTTCGAGACGCTCACCAGACTATATATCAATCAAGAGAACACGCTGTACTCGAGTTCCATCCTCTATCGCATTCGTCGTCGTACCGCACCCGTAGCTCGAATTATTTACGCGAAATAACGCTCTTTTCGTCGTATTAAAATACCATCGATGCCATCTCCCGCTTTAGCTTTCACTCCGCCAAAGCTTCCGTGTCGTCAAAGTATTGCGAATACGACGGGCAGATGTTCGATGTATTTCCCATCCGCGAGCCTTCCAAATGAGATGTAAACATTTGGCGAACATGTTCACAACTATGACCATGAAACTTGCAATCGTGTTCGGATGTTGGTTTTCATTTAGCATAGGATGTTTATTAGCGATGAGAAAAAAACTCGTTCGTGTGTAGATCGAGATATTTTCCTCGATCGAGCGTTGCCTCTTCGGTGATTGAAATTTACATAAATACTAATCGTGCGACGAAACGTTGCGTATATAATTAACGCGTATTGCGTACCGACCGGAATCCACGTCTTGGAAGATAAAACGCGAAAATTTACACCAGGGTGAGTTCTTCGATTACAGTGGCAACGAGATGTTCGCGGTTCCGGATTATAACCGAATTAATACCTATTCTACGAGGTTATTATAAGGGTGAACTGGCGACAATGATGAATGACAAGGAAAGGGGTGTTCGAAATGCAAAGAAGTTGCTGCTTGAAGTAGCGAGTGTAATTTTAACGATTTCCCCAATTGGATTGACTTCCAGAGTAAATCGAGTGTATTTCTTCATTATAGATGAAAAGTTTTGAGAACAACGATGAAGGGGTGGTGAATATAGGATTAGGCATTTTAGAGGCATTTTTTTAAAAGATTTTTAGCCAAATAAGCGTAGAAAAATTGCATAAAAGACTTCATTATTCGCTTTATATTTCTACAATTATTCCTTTGAACGAAAAAATTTTATTCAGGAAAATTTGAAAAGCTCGAATCATAAAAAAGTATTTCTTTTTTATCTAGCACCTGATTTTAGCGTCCGGCGAAATTTCTCTTTTTTTATACATGAATAAAAAAATGAATAAGAAATTCGAAAAAAGTGGAATTAAAATATTTCAATATAAAAACAAAATTGATTGCAGTAGTCTTATTAATAATTTTCATAACAAAAAAACAAATTTCAAAAGTAAACAAAAAACGTCGCGATCAAATATTATTATAAATCAAAAAATGAATATATAAATAGAAATTTTTGAATTTCCATAAAAAATTAACAAGAATTGTAATCGTATAATTGCTGGATTTTGCGAAGCTATTTTCAGAAAAAATTCGAAATTCGGATTTAAAGTGACTTTTTTCTTCCAAAAGGAGATTTTCAGGTGAATTTTCAAAAAAAAAGCCATAAAAATCACTAAAAATGTGAACATATTCTGAAATATGAAAAAAATACGGCAATGAACGATTAAAAAATGGAAATACGTCGAAAATATTTATTTTAGGAAAAATACGCAAAAATGTGTCAACTTCTACCGAACTCGTTTTCAACAAAAAATTCTTCTGAAAATACATTTCTTTCAAAATAATTTTTTTTCGAAGCAATGGATTAATAAAATCCAAAAAAAATCTTAAATCACAAAGATCTTGTATAAATATAAATTCCTAAAGAAAATTAAAAGAAAAACATATGCAAATGTGTAACAATCAAAGCCCTAATTATTACATAAATTTCGAATTTCCCTCTTGAATAATTTTCTCTTACAATTTCCGCTCAAAATAAGCAATAAATCTCTCAAAATATACTTAAGAACGGACGAAGAGCAGTCGAGGAAAGAAGGGAGGGAGAAAAGGGGTCAATTTATCCCAAGCCCGGCTTCCTTAGGAGGACTCGAGAAGTTTGAAATTATTAGGTAAACAATATATGCAATTTTTCCTCATTTCTCCCAATTGATAAAAATCATTCCTTTACAAATTTTGGAGAGAACCCCAAAAATTAGTCCTAGACTTGTTTTCTTTTTCGAGACCGCTTTGAATTAACCTCGAGCAATTTTCACCCGAAACTACGAAGCCCCCATCAAATCGATTCCAATATCTCTATCGTAAATTTCAAAATCCATCACATCGTATTCCAGCTGATAACATTTCCAAACAAACTCGCGTGCTTAGGGTCAATTCATGAAGCTCCCGAAACAAAGGATGTTATCCAATTATCCAAAAGTACGATAAACTTTTCCAGTTTTAATACCGCGGATAATCCGTATATCAACATCGAACACGGTTAAGCTTTTTATTGAAAGTTCGCAGATGATTGCCGAACCTTGCCGCCTTGTACCTCTACACCGGGTTGTTTTATACTATTTCGAATTATACAGAGATTCGTACAGAACTGAAGATATCGTAATTCGTGAATCTTTTCGTAGAATCAAGAAAAGTTTTATCAATTTGTCGGTCTTGTTTGTAGTTAGTTTTTAAAGGCTTCGGGATTTAAGTTCTTGGAATTCATGCCGAATTTCCGATACTGGCTTTGTGTTTGTTGGGAGTTTTTATCTTTGAGAAATAAATCTCAAAGAGGTTACCAAAAAATTGGTGAATTATTCGGCTATCGATACGAATCTTGGAACATTCTATTAAAGGAATACGACTAAAGGACGTATTTATGCTAAAAATCCCTTCAATTATTTTGGCTAAATTCTGCAAGCAAGATCCTAATGGAAAAAAACGGAAAGAATGAAAATCAGCTTCATTTTCTGAAGATCTTCATCAATGGGTCAAGTCTATTGATCGAATGGAATCGCAATTTTAATTTATTAAAAATTAGTCGGTTTTCAGAGAAATAATTTCCAGGATATATTGAATGCAGCAAAAACTGTTGGGCCAAAATCTGTCGAAATCTGTCAACAGCATCGAAGCTGATGACCAGAGATTTATGCTCATTCGAGCAAGATCAATCTCACTTTATGAAAGTCTTAAATACGGAAAGGGGGGTTTGAACCTGTAAAATCCTTACGTATCTACGTCACTGAGGGCGTGATAGTAATACGACCAGATTGTACCCGTCAATCACGTGCTTGCACATGGGTGAATGGTATATATCGACGTCGAACGAATCTATAATTCATATTGAACCACAGATGAGTCATCATGCTTTCGTTACGGTTATTGTTAACCTTTTTTTCGCAAGTTGCGAACTTAAACAAAGCTACAATCGGATTATAGTTTTGGCCAACTCTCGAGATGTGTACTTTTATCGTTAATGTTGTAATTTGCATTCAAGTGTGCTACGAAGCAATTTTCTAGATAAATCTTGCAATCGAGCGTAAACTTTGGTATACAGGAATATGGAATTGTCCTTAAATACATCGTAATTACAATTTCTAATTATTTTCACGCGTAAGAAAAACTACGTTTGTTTTTAAAATTGTTTTGTCGTATACGAGGGACTTTTACGTGTGTATGTGAGAATGACGTAATATTCCTAATATGCATTCGCTGATAGTGAAACGGTACATGTGTGATATTTCGTACATGTCGAGATTTGCTCTTAGATACATTGTTGATACGATAGCGAGAAAAATAATAAAATTGCGATAGGGAAATTCACAATTTATCGAAATTTCCAGTATCATCACGTCGAGTGAATCTCGATCAAACGAGAAGCCCTTATTTTCGAACCCAAAAGATGGTAAAAATCACACCGAAAGTACACTTTCACTTGGTCGCGTACGAAATTTCGCACACCTCCCCGAATCTATTGTTACACAATTCCACGCTTTTTAGAGTATAAACAATGTATAATCGCTTACCCATGATTAATATCTTGTCCAGCAACTTTCCAAAGATAGGCGAACCACTAAAAATCTAAATTAAATTACAAAATCGATAATACACAATAAACACTCCGAAAATCGCACCGCAAAATGAAGCACGCCGAAAAACAAGCACTCGCGAATTACTCCATTTTTAAACCCGAAATCGTCTCGTTTTCGCGAACACATCGAAAATTTTAATACCTCGAGAAACGCGATCGCGACATAGTTTACTCAATTCGAGCATTTTTTTGCAAAATTAACACACATTTCACGATAATACAGAATTAATTACAAAGAAACGCGCGCATTGATACACAAAACGATTGCAAGCCGGTCATCCGACAACTGCTGAGATCAGGGCGAACATTTTAGCGTTTCTCCGGTAACGAAGCCACCACCCTAAGCTATCGTCAGTGTTGCCATTTGCGATTTTAAGCGAATTCTCAATCGACCAATCAGAAGGTTTCGTTGAAAACACGTGATTATATTTTGTTGTTTGCAGATAACAGCGAAAATATGATAAGAAATTTTAAAATGCGTTGGATTTTTATTACTTTTTTACTAAAAAGTGTGCGAAATTTTGTTAAAATATGTTAAACTTGGAAAAAACACGCATTGAAGTGTAGTTTGTAGTATAAATATGCTTGATTGTGTGAAATAATGGATTATGAAGACATCATCTACTTGGTTGTCCTTATCAGTAGCATCTTCTTTGGGCATTTTTTCCAAAAAATACAACCCTCCGAGAAGAAAAAATGGTTTGGAACACTATTAGGAGTAAGCATATGTACGGTGGTTTGCGGATTTCACGTATTCCATGGAATATGTCTTACATTCATGGTAGCATTAATTATTCAATTCAGTTTTAGGTAAGTTGAAACACAAGTGTTTGTAATTTTGGTATCTCATTTACATGAGATTATTTCCAGGTACTGCCATGGGCTTAGCTTCGCTGTTGGATTTTTGTACTTGGTGTTTTTCAGAACAACGGAGTATTTCAACATACCATATCCGAGCGGTCATGCTAATATGATACAGATGATATTGACGTTAAAGGTGTAGTATTTGATGTGTTTCTTATGCCATTGTACAGATCATGATTTTAATTAAGCATTCGATTTCATTTTTAGCTCGTCGGGTTAGCATTTGAAGTCCACGATAATCATAAAATCGAACAAAAAATCAAAAAGATGGACAAACATGTATCTGATCAAGATCTCTATAGACTGTTTCCTAGACCTAGTATTATAGAAGTGTTTCATTATTCCTTTTGTTATGCTGGCGTATTAACTGGTCAGTATTTGTGTTTTTTTTTTCTCGAATACATATTTAAATTAATGTATTGTTTTATTAATTTACAGGCCCTTATTTTACGTACTGCACTTACAGAGATATGTTGAAATATCCTCCTAAAGAGTCTAAACTGTACATCAAAGAAACGTTAAAGACACTCACTTATGTACCTTTGTTTTCCATTTTATTTTTAGCATCTTCCAAAGCCTTTCCTTTGAAGGTAAATAAAATTCAGAATATTCTATACTTTTATATGCATATGCTAAAGAAGTATTTCAATTGCAGGTCTTATTTACCGATGAATTTTACCAAAATAGTCCATTTTTATTAAGATTATGGTACATGTATTCGACATTTTTTATATTTCGTATGCGGATGTACATAGCATTTAAGTTATCCGAGGCTGTATGTATCATGGCAGGATTAGGATTGTATCCGATCAACACAAGTCCTCGAGCTGGTAGTGGGCCTTCGAACAATTTTCAAGAATTGAGTAAAGTGTAAGTCAACGATATAAGTAATAGATATTTTTTGAAAGGTATAAAAATTTATAATGAAATAATTTTTAGGGATAATGCGTGTACTGAAAATTATACCTTCGAGGCAATAGATACTATTCGCGTTTTAGATGCTGAATTTTCCACAACTGTTAGAGAAGGCACAAGACATTGGAATCGTTCTATTCAATATTGGTTGGCTGCATATGTATATCGACGATTTCCTTTCAAGAAATACAAGTAATTACTTTCCATTTTAAATACAGAAAATAGATGAATTGGAAATGTCAAAGCAAAGCTTTTATTTTTTGACATAATATTTCATAGCTTTGTTGTGAAATTTATTATCACTGTTTATGCCTGCTGAAGACAGATTTGACAAATATTCTATCACGTATTCGAGGTATATTGCCTAATTATGTTTACTTTGCGTTTCAGGACTTTAGCAACGTTTTTTATTTCGAGTTTTTGGCACGGTATACACGCAGGATATTACTTCAGTTTATTTTCCGTTCCGTTATATTTATTTGTTGAGGATGTATTTGTGAAAAGGGTGATAAAAAATAATCAAAATAAATGGGTAAGGATACGTTCGCAAGTTACCTTGGTGATTTTTATTAATTTCAATAATAATAATATTTTACTTTCAGAAAAATTTCCTGTTATGGAATGCGAAAATGTTTCAATTCTCGTATTGGGGTCTTGCGTTCCAAGTGAAAGACTCTATTATAATATGGAAATATGGTTTATCGATATATTTTGCTCCTTATATTGTAGCTTTTGTGATGTATTTTGTGGCTGTGTTAATCTAGTGAATTTTATTTACTTGTTGAAAATAGGATAAAATAGATATTTTATTTTTGTTAATATCACTGCTCAATGAAGTATATTTTTCACCTTAATGATCGATGACTTTGATAAGAAATTGTTTGACAAGAATACACGCGTTCAAAGGTTTAGTAAATTTTCAAAATCCAGCGCAACATCAAAGAGATAGGTTAGAAATATATACGGCGTAAATTTAGATAACGTCAGATACGTTATCGCGCTGACGCATCCGTTGTTTTGTCATCTTTTTGTTTTTTTGATTAATTCCATCACTTTGAAATTGAAGGAATTCAAATTATGGCAAATTACCCGTTCATCTATGAATTACGAATAATTTCACTCGAAAACTTTTGGGCTTTTTACATCATTTTGTTAATCCCTCATGATCTACTGCGAATAAAATGCATCGAAGGTAATACTTTGTAATGAGGACGCGAATCAACGAAGATAATACATCTAATCATTGAAATACACCTAAGTCAATGTACTCAATCTCATCGAATATTTATAAAAATAATTCCTTTCTTGAGTAATTGCGGCAATACGCTAAAGTTGAACCTCGATACGATTATCAGTTTGTATTACAAGCAATACGAGATACACATTTGTTTCATTTATCAGTGAAACAACGCCCCCGATAGAATAGATTTTCGTTGCTATTCTTCAGTTATTCTGGTTAAAACTTTGTTTCCGTTAACAGCGCGTTACGTTTACTATGTGAATTAGTCTCGTATTATTTCATCAAAATGAACGTAGTAATTAAGTTATTAATATTAATCGTATTCAGTATTTTCATTTATTACGTCGAAAGTGCAGAATTGCATTGCTGCGGACCGACAGGAACGATTTTGCTTTCGAAACGATGCAAAGATGGAACCAATATAAGTATCTCTTGCGAAGAATTTCTTATTAAATTGGAAAATAATTCGTATACTTCTTATATTATTGGAAGCGATAAAGATGGAGAATATTTGGATGAGTATGTCGCCGGATATACTATTCGTCAGCCATAGTAAGTAACTTACCTATTCATTTATTTATTGAAAATTAGCATACGGTAAGCCTGAAATCTAGCTGGAGATGCGCAGATTTTCAGTAATGAATTGAAAAAAATATTACGTTCAACTACTTTTGTCTAGCACTTGAAAATGTATGCAACGCTTAATTAGAAATTTCATGGAATTCATTCAAAACAAATTTACTTGATTCAAGAACTAATGTTCTATTCAGAAGATAGTGACTATTTATTCGTCGTATAAATAAATGAGATTTTTTCTTTGTTTTTTAACTTCTGGTAATATCTCATTTCAATTGAAAAATACTCAAATTATCAATCAAGTTAGATTACAAATTCTTTTCGTACTAAAAAGAAATACTTACCTAATTATCTACTAAATAGAGAGGGATGGATATTATGATTAATCTTCTTTCAATACTTAAAGATAAACTACTTGTTATTTTTTCACTTCATTATCAACCTGTGAAAAATTATTCATAGGTATTTATTCACCAGCCTACCTGTTACAAATGAAGCTCACATCAAGTAATAATTTACAATGATAACTCCTTAAAGACTTGGAAATGAGTCATTTTACATGGCTAACTATTGATCAATTAATGTTTAAAGATGTTGGTATAAATTACACTCTGAATAGAAATGACATTTAGGTTATTCTTCTGTAAGAAGAAATGATGATGAAATACCTGTGAAATAAAGTAAAAACAACTCTAGAGGGAAAAGTGTTGTCGTCGAATGAATAAATATCCTCATTCATAGAAAAACCTTCAATATCATTTCAAGTTGAAATTCTTATCAACGCGAATCCCCTATCAATTGTTTGTTAAACATCATTCACAAGAATTAGTTCCCTATTTATTTCTATGATTCAAGTATTAATTTTACAAATGAACATGCTTCTAACTAAAACCATTATTTTAGCTTTTGCACGGGCCAGATGTACTACTCCTTGTCAAATCGCACCGCCAAGGTAGCCATGGTTTGTTCATCTTCTAGAAAATGGTATAAAGATGTGGAGATACACACCGAAGCAACAACAATCTCTAAACTTTACAGAATGTTCTATTATTTGAGTTTTGTATTCAACGCAATTTCTATGATATGTCTCTTGGCAGTGGCTGCCATTTATCATTTGCTACCAGAGGTTCATGATAGGCAAGGCATATGCTATTTTCATCTAGTTCTTGTCGCTGGTATAGGACATTTCACTTTGTTATACTTGGATCTCTTTGACATGGACGGGTTATTGCCGAATTTATGTATTACCAATAGTAAGACGAAGATTTCACTTATTTTGGTCTTCGTCTTTTTGAATTGAATGTAATTTCAAGTTCTGTTTTCACTGTAGCGTATCTTTTGATGTACTTAGTGTTATGTGCATTTTCTTGGTGTACCGTTATCTGTTATAACACTTGGAGGAATACAATGTGGGTATATTTTCATCATAGATACCTACTTGAATCGTGTAGTTGCAACTTGTAATTTTCATTTTCACAGGAATTATCACGCAGATGACGATGTATTACTAAGAAATTATAAACTTTACGGATACGGTGTGCCAGTATTGTTGCTGGTTTTTGCTTGGATTCATGTTCATCTGAATGATCTATCCAATCTACAATTGAATTTAGTGTGCCACGATCATCGTAAGTCTTGAACCTCATCAAGTATCAAGAAATATTTATTTTGTTCTAATGTAGAGTATTTTGAGAGTAGAGAAGGTCATCTACCAATACTACGTCGCGATACCGGTGCTATTTTCGTTACTCCTGAATTTCATAATGTTCATCCATTCGCAAATCCGAATCTGGCACTTGCATTCGATCCAAATACAAGATACCAAATTGAGTTTGAAAATAATAAAATACAGGTGAGCGAAATTATCCTCCACTTGTCGGTACGTATTTCTGAATTATTATTCTTTTAGGATATTCATGAACGCTAAATTCTTCTTCATAATGGGAATCCCGTGGACATTTTGTTTAATGGTTTACTTCATCGACAACATCTTAGAATCGAATTTCTGGTCAACCCTTATGTAAGTCCCCCTTCACTTAATTTAATTTCTGCGTTGTTTCTAATTCATAACGATTTCACAGTCAATTACTAGCTGCATTGGTAGTACTCGGCGAAGGAATTCCGATATTCCTCATACTAGTCGTATTTCAAAAACGTGTCCTTCGAGGCATGGCCAACAGATGGTTCGTCAACACGAATATATTCCCCGCTAGATGGAAAACGATGAAAGCATCGGAAACCGAAGAAGAAAAATCGGAAAACGAACCATCGCCTGCACGTGTAAACGCCGAAGTTAAATATAACGTTAATCACGTCGACGTGGAAAGAAACGAGTTCAACGAATCAGCGATAATTAATTTTTAGTTTGTAACATAATATACAAAACAGGTTCAGCTCGATGTAAAAATTACGAAAATAAAAATTTTTCAATCGTTTGTACAAGTAAAAACATCAATCAGAATCTTGGTCCATTTGAGTTGACTCGGTATTTACAAGTTTACTCGTTCGATCTTCCATAACGCTATCTTCAACGTCAAATGGATTATCAGGAATAGCCCTAAGATCAGGTTTTACAACGGTTTCGCCATCTTTATTAGGTACATTTTGACTCTCTTCGGTAGCATCCGCATCCTCTTCCATTTCATCTTCGCCCACAGCGTTCTCTTCCTGTAGAAAAAATGTGGAATTTTTTTCAAAATATTGATCGTCGTTACTTCGAATAAAAAAATTCATGTGCGATAAAACACGATACCGTTTTCTCTTCGTCTTCGCTATCTGAATCCTTATCTCCGCCCGGATGTATGGGAATGTTATGGTCGGGGGCTGTGGCCGTGATAGTACCAGGTTTCGGGAATTGTTCCTGTAAATACGACAAAGTTTATTGCATTCGTAGAAACGACCAAACGAAACGTTGCAATTGCGTAGGTGTCAAATTTATCGCAACTTTATTAAAATTTTAGCGAAATACGTACGTGATACGTTTGTTTTAAGACTTGAACTTTGCGCATGTAAAAATCATAAACGAAGAACGACATCTGTGACATGTCTTCGATAATATAAGGTGGATTCGGAAACGGTACGTTGATCGGTCTCTGACTAGGATACGTTTCTTCAGGATGAATATGTAATTTCGGAGGCCTCGTCATTAGCTATAAATTCAACATGAATCATCACATATTCGACTTTTGACCTCAAAATGATAAAATTACTTGATTAAACGCCGGCGTCAATTCGAAGCAGTTCTTAAACAACGCGATCCTGCCAAATATATACAATCCTAGTCTTGCTCTCGACATAGCCACCACCAATCTTCTGATATCTCTCAAATGACCAACGGCTTTGGTACGGACTAACGACAATATGATATAATCATTCTGTTGACCTTGAAATTTATCCACGGTCGTGATCTAAAACCAAAAACAATTACCAAAATGATCTCACATTTCGAGAAAAATACAAATTTACTTTATGAGGCTGTCCTATCAGCGGATTCGATCCGCATCTTTGCTGAATTATTTCGCGTATCATTTGCTTCTGACCGTTATACGTCGTCAATATGGAAATCTTATGGGCTGGATAACCGATCAGTCGCATATACATGAATAAAGCCACGCAATACTCCGCTTCGGCTAAATTCTGCAAAATATAATAAACCCGGTGAGAATTTCCCGATATCTTTGAGCATATCCAAAGCTATCAAGAGTAGCATCGAGCTCAGAACTAATATTCTGGACTTCCTTTTCCCGTATCATCTCATTCACCTGATAAAAGAAAGGTTTCGGTTCGGTTTCGCCAGCTCCTTCGAAATCCTCTACGTTAATTAACTGGAATTCAAATTGGAATCCAGCATTGCTCATTTGATATTCGGGCATTCTCTCGACATGATGAAGATTTCCGAGTTTCTTATACCTCCAATTATATAAATTGCAAATACTAAGAAAAAAAAGCGATTTCAATACACCATACATCTTTCTTTCTTCGACATTACAAACACCCACCTCGGTCTAGCACGACCTTGGCTATCTAAATCAATGGTAGGAACTCCCAAACGAACAATCCTCGTGAACAGTGATTGCTCCATGTTGGAATACTTCTGGAAAGCCATGTTCTTAATGACAGGCGGTAACTGATGATGATCTCCAATCATAATCCAACGTTTCAGGCGATTAAACCCGTCTTCGGAATTTTGCAGTAAAAGCGGTATGAAGGTTTCGATTTCTAAAATCTGAGCAGCTTCTTCCATCAGAATGTTATCGTACTTGAAACCTGCGACGGAGATAAAAATTCTCAAGATGGCTTCTTTTATTGTACAAAAAAAAATTCAACGAAAAATCACCTAAATCGACTAAATCTTGTCTTTTCAATGCAGCGTGGGTACAAGTCATAGCTATAATTTTCGCCTCCTTGACTAATAAATATTTAGATCTATCTAGACCACTGCGGAGCAACTCAAAGGCTCGGAATTCCTCCAACTGAGTGAAAATCTTTTCGAGATATCTATAAAATCGAGATATTTTTAGACAAGAGTAACACTACGATTCCCGTAGGGCATCAAGATGACGTCATCTTTACCTATAACATCCTTCAGCGATTGCCAAATCTTCTTCGTAGGTTTTCCCTTTAAACAACGGCTTAGGAGCATCGTCGAAGAAGCAATGGAATGGGAACTCGCGTTGGATGACATCAACCGGAACAATCTAATCAGCGATATGACATTAACGACATATATTTTTGTAAATTTCTAAAAAAATCGACTTACTTTCTCTTTCGCTGGTTTCACAACCGATAAAAATTTCTCCCATCGGGCGAGTATCTGATAAAGGAAAAAGAGTCCCGCTGTTTCACACGTGTGCATGTCTTCTCCAGCAATATCCAAACTATTCTGCAGTCTTTTCACCTCGCTTAATAATTCCAGCCGTTTGCTCAACACGTAATTCACTCGTCCGTATCTGAAAATCCAAACAAATAAATTATGGTATTTCTCCTTCGGAATTTAGCGTTGAGTACTCACCGACTAAAATCTTTCTCAGTTTCCAACGCCTCTTCGCCGTGACCCAACCGCAACAAATGTCTTTCGTCGATATCGAGCATCATGATTTTCTCGAATAACTGATTCAACGCTTGATTCGAATGCGTCACTATTAACGTCCTTTGATTCGGGAAATTATGATAAATATTCGAGATGATCTGCACAGCCACGTCGGTTTTACCGGTACCCGGAGGACCGACGACAATTGTTAATCCGGGTTGCATACCCGATCTAATGGCTTCAACTTGGGTCGCAGTAAATGGCACGATATTCCTGGAAGAATTTACAATTTTAGCAGCGCTCGATTATCAAAATTATGAGAAACGAGTTCTGGTACTTTTTAGGTTCGTTTATCGGATACGGCCCACGACTCGGGATTACGTAAGGTTCAACGACGATGGCTTTCTTCTTCAGGTCTTCTTCGTTGATTTCTTCTCCGGCTAATTTCTTTTTCTTCAACACTGCTTGATTGAAGGTCACCCTGAGGACGATATTTTAATGAAATAATTTCGAAAAAAGCCAAAAATTCAAGAATAAAAATTCTCTTTACCGAAAAGGAGGAACTAATTTAGCGGGATTATCCACATTAACGTCGATCTCGTAATCAGGGAAACTACTCCTTAAATGTTCCATATCGAGGAAGGTGTCATTAAAATCCAACGTCGCTATTTCATTTTCCATTCTAGAAACAAATAATAAAACTAATCAAGGGAAACTCATCATGAGCACATGCTCAACGAACCAAACATACTCGCTATAATGTGCCGAGCTGGGATCACCGTAGCCTAAAATAATATCGTGGATCCATTCCGGCACAACGCATTCGGTATTCATCAACGTTCGAATAGTTTCCAAGACAGCTTTGAAATTATTCTCCTTCGGTGCTCGTCTCATAATCACGTTGAAGGTTTCATAAACATCCTGTAAAAATCCACGTAAATATCACTAAATCCATGAATACTCGTATTTCCACAGAACAAACCTCATTTCCCTCAGCCACGCTATCCATATCATTACGATATTGATTCGCATCCAAGAGTAACCGATACGTGCGAGTATCTCCAGGAATATCGGGCTTAGGATCGGGTCCGTCTTCGATGACTCGACCATTTTGATCAAGCATTCCCTCGACTTCGCATCCTCTCACGTACGTGAGGCCTGTTTGCTCGAGGAACGCTTTATTGTACGTTAAAGATGTTCCTACACAGGACGACAGAAATATTTCGGTACTTCAAGACGCGATATCATTACTTTTGAGTTTTTGGTGAATTTCCAACTTACCTATTGGTAAAGTAGGCTTCACCGTTAATAAAAAGCAAACATCGTGTTTCCGCAAACCTTCCCATTCGGTTTTGATCGACGGTTTCAGGTTCAATTGAAGAGTGACGTCAGCTTTCACTCGAGCCGGTTGCTTTTCACCTGAGTAAATTTAAATGTGAATAATAGAAGTCGTTTTGCAAAATGAGGAGTATCACTGGGATGCAAAAAATTACCAATTTTCGGCTTCATCACTTCGACGACGGTGAAATTTACGATAGGTTGGGCCATTCTAGTCCTCGTGCCAAAATAAGCCCCTCCGTCTTCGGCTTTCCTGTTCATAAAATGAGGAAATTTATTAGAAATATATCCTCCACAAAGCTCCAAGCACAAACATAACAAGATGGATTACGGAATGAAAAAGCAACACTGAAAGGGGAAGGGGAGATCAAGAATTGCAACGAAAGTTGAAAATTTTAGATCTCGTAAACAATTTAAACAAAAATTTTTAAAAAATACAAAAAAATGAGAGAATAAATTCCAAAAATCAAAATAGAAATTTAGGTTTTCACAAGTATTTTTTCACTTGAAGTCTCCTCTCAAGGTTATCTCGGTTCCAGCGACTAATTTCAAGGTTATTGTAAGTATTTTGTTTGAAAAAAATCTCCAAAAATAATTTCTAAAAAAAGCGAAATAAACTTAATCGAATTTTGGAAGTCAAAAACCATTGTAATCCACCCCCCATCTCCTTCCTCCCTTTAAAGAACATTTCTCTTTTGCATAAAATAAAAAGAAATATTTTTTTAACCTTTAAAAATGGTTTTAAAATATTATTTTGTCAGCATTTATAAAAATGGTCAAAAAAACGAGCAAACAATCAAAAATTCAACAAAAAAGTTCTCAAAACTTAAAAAAAAACAATCGGTAAAATCAGCAAAAAAATCTTCAAAAAATTATCAGAAAAATGCTTGAAAAATAATGAAAAATGTCTAAAAATTATCGGTAAAATCAGCGAAAAAATACCTCTTCCGAATAATTTTAGGTGACAGGGGAAGAGGGAAAGAGAAAATTAAGTTTTTTCAATAATCAATTAATAATTATAAATCGATTTCATGTTGACTCTCAGCACAATTTTTTATCATTTTTTATCATCCAACTTCAAAGAATTAAAAAAAATTAATTCGTAATAATTATACTCGGAATTCCCCTCCCTGCCCTTTCTATTTATTTACTTAAAAATATCACCAACTAACTGGTACTTACCATGGCGTCAACCTCATCAACGAGTACTCAATATCTTGTCTAATTTCGTCTGAAAAATTTTTAAAATACGTTATTTCGATTATAATAAACTCCGCTTACACTTTTCCTCATTTCACTTACACGTGGACTCCAATCGAAACAAGTTGAAATTCCTCAATAAATAATCGTGTAAAGTTAAAAATTGTAAATTTAGCTTAGGCAGCGCTAAGCATCCGTCTCCGGAGAAATATTCAGTAGGGACGATGTTCTCGTTCCAGATGATATCTTCGGTTGGATATAAAGGCATCGTGTTCAAAGCTTCTAACTGAGATTGTCGTCTTTCATGTCTGGAGATCTGTGTAATAAAATTTAAATTATCAAAGTGGTCCCCGGGGGGGGGGGGGTCGTCCAAAATTCAAATCGCATGTTGTGCGCAACTTACTAGTAATTCTACGAGAAAATGCGAATCTAATCTGTACCAATTCTCAATTTGTCTTCTTTCAGCGGAAGGTATTAAATTAAGGTAGACTGCGATTTCTTGTAATTTATCTTCCCTAGAATATTTCAAAAAATGTATCATCGTTCGATAAAAAAATTCCCAAATTCGCCGAACTCACTTTAAAGATTTAAAATGCTCTAAAAGCGCCTCCCTGGTATCAGTGCTGGCCACAGTGGCCAACGAGAATTTCCTAAGCTCGGGGAATTTGGCGAATACCGCATACTACAACATGACGAAACAAGAAAATACATATTGTAAATATCACAATCGATATGATATCTCTGTCACAAACTGTGATTACTTTTAACGAGACGATTCTGGAATAATGTAACTCCATCATGTCATGGTCGGTCAATGGGTCACCGGATTCGTCGTTGATTTCAAATTTGGCGTAAAATTTCAGCATTTCCAAAAGCTAAAAACAAGACGAAGTTAAAGCGGCGGAATTATCAACTCCATAAATATAGCTTTTCAATTCCCTTATCTATTTAATTTCTCGACACCTGACACCGCGAAAACCACCTCTTATCGTACAAAAAAAAGTAACTTCAGGTATTTACGTGCGATCATTAGAAGGTGAACAAAACAACACGTTGGGAAACATTGCCACGATGAATTTTTTTCACGTTGCGCGCGAAAATTTAGTACGTTAATACCGGTTGATTTTGAAAAAAAAGTTTAGTTAAATGACGGCCAAGCTATCGATATGGTTCTTCGTCGCAGTCACCGTACGTGTCATCGAAAGTATAAACGTTTGTTGTCCCGATAATACGTGGATTTCGTTTGAATCTAGCTGCGATAACGATATATCTGTGAATCTCAATTGCACCGATGGCGATGTGTACTTGCTGGACGGAAAAATACTCGGTCAAGACTTTAAAATCACCACCGACGAATACTTGACCTTTAAAGATGGAGAATTGGAACCAAATAGGTAGGCAATTTTATGAAATTTTCCATCGAATCGTATTTAATCCCAAATATATCTCAGATATTGCATAAATGTGATCGAATCTGAGAACAATTCGCATCACGAAATCGCCTTGATATGTCTCGACGGCAATCCATCCGATGGAGAAGACATGCCAAGTATTATTCCAATAGTGATTTTCATAATATTGGAATTCGTCACCATAATATTTCTACTCGTCGTGACATTCGTCTACATCGTGCTACCCGAACTAAGAGATCTCCAAGGGAAATGCATATTACAATTTTTAATTAATTATACAGTCCTGTTCCTCATTACGGACACCTTACACTACCATAATTCCGTGTCGTGCGTTATCAAAGGTAAACGAGTAAATTAAACTGGTAATTACGACGAATCATATACTGAATTTCTTGTATTTATAATTTTTATGTCGTATTGCAGCTTATAGCTTTTACTTTTTTTCACTTTGCGCCTGGTGCTGGTTATGCGTGTCAGCGTATAATATTTGGAAAGCGTCCATGTAAGGCGACTTGTTTTTCTAACACATGAAAAAATCTATGAGATACATAAAAATCGCCAATATTGATTTTTAAACAGAGTAAAAAATGCAGAAGATACGAAGACGTATTTTATTTATCTCCTATACGGATATGGAATTCCGGTGACAATGTTATTTTGCATGCTGATTATACAATCTCTTCCTGGCAACCATTTGAAGCCGAATTTCGACAATAATAACTGCTGGTTCGAAGGTACACGAAATGTTAATTAATGCAACGTGAAAATTCGAAATTAATTAGAAAACTGGTTTTTCTCATTTACTTAATCGTTTTACCAAAAAGACAAGTAATATTTTTATGTTTTTTTTTAAACAACAAGATTACGTATCGAGATGGTGGTTTTATCATGCGCCAATAGCTGTGCTACTTTTGGGTACTTTTTTCCTCTTTATCGATACCGCTAGACGGTTAAGAATAACGCATCATTCGCGCATAAACATACACCGGAAGAAAGCTTTAAAAACGAGGTAAAATGGTAGAGTTAAACCAGAGGTAGAATTTTTACAATGGTATTTTGCTACTTCCAACAGATGCTGTTTGTATTCGAAATTATCCGTAATTGTGGGAATGACCTGGATTATGGAAATCATATGTAATGAGTTTTTCCCTTCTTTTGGAGCTCTGTAAGTCATTAATTTTGGCTATAAGAAAGATGTGATGAGATAGGATTCCTATAATAGGTAATAATCGTGTTTGAACTTGTTTTAGCATATTCATCACAGATATTTTGAATTGTTTACAAGGATTGCTGATTTTTATCTTATTAATCGCGACAAGAAATAAAGTACTTAAGGTAATCGCTAAAAGGAAACCGTTTGGGTTAAATTGTTACCCAAATTCGTGGATTATGGCCGTTGATATGGAAAATGAGGAAGAAAATCGCAATCGATATCATCACATTAGTATCACCGAAACTGAATTCATCGATATACCTATGAAAACGTTGAATAGTAATATTTAATTTCGTGATTGTTGAGGAAAATATCTCATAATTGTTTTTTTATTGTAATCGGACTTTAAAAATAGAAGAAATTATTAGTAACGAAAAACAATAATTTGGACGAGGAATGTAAATGAAATAGCTTAAGTTTTTCGTTATATCATTTATTTTACCGTAATTATGTTAATTCGCGTTAAAATGAAATATAATGAGGGAAATAAACAGTTTTTAATTATTTTCAATTAATATATTCAAAAATTTTTGGAAAAATTTTTGATAAGAAAAATAAAAAGATAAACGGTTTACTTTTTACTTGAAAAGTCGAGGCATTTATTTACTGCGGTGTCCCTTCGAACCGGCAACAACAGAAACAACAAAAATTCGTACCGAATCAACAAGCTATAAATCGATAAATTCAACGAAATTTGCGGGATTTTTTATAATTTAAGTCAATTTTATCGATTGAAACTCTTTAAAAGTTATAATGTACAGTGAACATGATCAAAACAAGTACATTTCTAACGGTTTCCTTCACAGTGCAACTTTTTCTGTCGTTTTGTCACACAATACCACCAACTCTTTCGCCGCTAATAACACTTCATAAATGTTGCCTCGGTTCTCAATACGTTTTAGATAACGCTGCTCAAATTAGTTGTGAGAATATAACAGACCCTGAAGAATCATGGGTAGCACCTTTCGAAAATGCGTCGGAAGAGCCGCCGAAATTTCGTATTATAACGACTCCGCTAACATGCAAGACTACTACTCCATGGAGAATCGACGACATTCCGGCTACTT
Organism: Maconellicoccus hirsutus; assembly: GCA_003261595.1. Lineage (NCBI taxonomy): Eukaryota > Metazoa > Arthropoda > Insecta > Hemiptera > Pseudococcidae > Maconellicoccus > Maconellicoccus hirsutus. Next base: position 65,621 of record QBDW01000932.1, read on the forward strand.
GCGATAGGTTGGTTTTACTAAAAGACGGCAAGCTTAGGCATAAAGTTTACCAAGAAGATGCATCCGAATCATGTAGAGAAAATGAGGTCGATAATCATCAATGGGATTTTCCTCAAAATGAATACTGCATCGATAAGGTATATAGTGAAACTTGTATTCGTGTTTTTTGGAACATATTTTTATTTCAGTTCTTTTTCCAGTTGATTTTCAAGGATACAAAAACCGAAGGATATATTGCCATGGTTTGCGTACCAAAAAGCGAGTTTTCATGGAATGACATGAGCAAATTGATGAAAAGAATTATAAATCCGATTTTTCATATTTTATCGGTGATATTTCTGCTAACCGTCGCAATAATATACTTCGTTTTACCACAACTGTGCAATTTAATTGGTAACATAGTCACCACCATCGCTGTATGTCTTATTTGCGTCGAAGTTGCAAATATTATTCAAATTTTTGTCGAATTTCATAGCGAAATTAGCTATTTAACAGTTGGTAAGTGAAGCTTTTTTTATGTTTTATATCAATGATTTCCATAATGATCGTTAATTTATTCGTAGACTCTGCCATACACATTAGCACGTTATGTGCTTTCTTTTGGTTAAATAGTTTCGGATATTATATATGGAAAACCTTCAGGTAACCGTTCAATTAATTTTATGAACTTCTTGTATCTTTGTCTCAACGAGTTTGTTTTCAGGTCAAGGAATGTATTTTTAAGGGTTACAGATGGAAAGAAATACTGTTACTATTCTATTTACGTGTGGACATCAACGTTGAGCATGTCTTGTTTAGCGTTATTTTCACATTTTATCTTTGATTTGGGTAATGTGCGAAAAGAACCGAAGAAAATCGCAGAATCCACCATTGGTCAGTGTTTCTTTCTTTAAATTTCCTCTTTTAGTCAATTTCTCTAAATTATGTTTCACAGGTGAAATCGCGGTTGCTGTTTTCTTCACCACCATCGCGGTATTAATTTTAATTAACGTTTTTTTCTGCCTTTCTACCGTCCAAGTAATTAATCGAATGTCAACTTATGGCAGAATCCACCATAAATTGAAATACAAGTAAATTCTTTCGGTTTACTATTCAAACCTCGAATTCAAAACGAATCTTTACATTTTCATTCAAATTTCAGCTTTCAATTATTCGTCAAAATATTCATTATCATGACAATAAACTGGTTTTTCTATTCGTTAGCCAGATTTCCTCATCATGCTTTATTTTATGTTTACGTTGTCACCAATTTCCTACAATCCATCGCCATATTTTACGTTGCCATCCTTGACTCGAAAAAGGTACGATTTTTATTGCGACGAGCATGCTGCCATGACAAATGTATATCGCCTTGTTGTCGACCTGGCGATCCAGATGAAGCCACTGATTGGGGAGAGGAAATGATGGCTATGAATCTCAGTAATTACTAATCTAACCGGAAGACCTGTTGAATAATTTAATGACCAAAGATACGTTTTCACGCGTTACGAGATAATGGACAATAAAACCCAAGTGCCTTGTTTTTTATGTTTTGCATTATTTCAATGCATTAAATCGTATTTTTAGCTAACTTATGTATATTTGCCTAATTGAATCTAGGCAGCTAATATTAACTTGCATTTACGTAGAACTATTTTGTTAAAATAGAAAAAAAATCGCCTAGTCGATAGTATTGTATCTTTTTTTACTAGATATTCAGCATTAGGATGTTTTAATTTGTAAATATTTTTGTAATCAAAAATTTTAGCTTATTTATGGATAATTTTTTGATTGTTTTAATTTCATGTACCACTGGTTTGTGTTGAGCACTCAAATGCCATTTTCCTTTTATTTATTTATTGAAAACATTTCTATCTCAATTTTTTATTTCAGTATTTTTTTTACGCGTGTTGTGATATTTTTTATGTACTTAAAATATCAAACGTTCAAAAATGTTGTGATAAGATTACAATATTTTCATGTGATCTGATTTTAATGTAGGAAACAGCAAAATTTTTATACTATTTTTTCATTTTTTCAAATAAATTATTTCTGAATTCGTATTTGATGAATTATTTAAATTAAACTCAAGATGTAATAATTACTTTGAAAAATGACTCACTTGAACGAATAAATTCCCATCAGGTCGTCTAGTTAAAGGCGCAAGTTTACAGCGAACTACTAAATGGCAATCGTCCATAACTGTATTGAAAAACCTCCGTGTACCGAGTAAAGCTTCCAAATCGATCATTAATTCTAAAAATCTTTCACAATAATGGATTTTTTCTGAAGGAACTTCGCCTAAAAAGCACAGAATTATTTAGCCGATCAGGTAAAGAAATGAAGCTTATTTTTCAATACCTTCTTCCGGTATGCTCTCGAGGATATTTAAAAATTTTAGTATTAATTTATGTAAAAAACTCTTCTCCCAATCTAATTTCTTCTTCTCTTCAGGAGAAGATTTCTTTTCTAATTGTTTCCAAAACTTCCAGTATTTCCTAAATTTAGGAGCATGTTTGAATTCGTATTCACGGCGAGCCTGAAAATGAATAATTCGTAATTAAAAGTTCAGAAAGTGAATCCGAATGGATGGAATTTACAATTTACCTGATGTAAACAACTCCATATCGAAATGGAGACCAATTTTTTCACTTGATCTCGAATCATATCTTCTTCCATACTATTAAAACTATGAGTTAGGAATACTATCAACGAGGTGTTTTCGATTAAAGATTGATTACGATTATCTGATAAACACGATTCTAGAACTTGTTTAAAAAATCCGGGAAAATGTTCCGGATTCTTCTTGAGCGCCTGAAAAACGATAAAATATTAAATGAAAAAGAACATCTTGAAATGATTTCAGCGAAGAAACATTACCTCCCAAGCGGGAACTCGTTCGCGAAATTTTTCATTTAACATGCAAACAATAGACATCATGTGCGCAAATGATGATTCGTCGGTTTTATAATTCGGCCATAGGTAATTTTCTAGATATTGGCTGAATTCTAACATCATCACCCTTCTGATAGAAAACCTGTGAATCGTTGGTGTTTTAAAAATAAGAAACACTATGGTGTTTTGATAGAATAGATCGTCTTACTTTGATTGTACAATTTCTTTAAAATAAACATCTTCGATTATTTCAGCACTATAAGGAAGATGCATACCGGCTGTGTAAGGAGCCCAATACTGATTAGCTAACTGTGAATTGCAACGTTAGGAGACATGTTATAGAAAAATGTACAAAGAGTTGACATAAATCATGTTTTATCTAATTAGGCGATTACCTGTGTTATACGATCAGATATTATTTGATCTACCGTAGGAGCTGGAATTTTGGATTTTGTTTTTTCTTTTTCCGCATTTTCAGTAACATTTAGTTCCCCCATGTTGGAGTGTATCACTTCCGATATGAGGGTTAGAATAAAAACTTGAATTCTTTTGCAAAGATTGGTCTGATTACTTACTTCATTAATTATTTAAATTATTTGAAAAATTATGAAATCAAAATATTCGAAACGCCGAAATTTCGTCGAAATTTTAAAACGAATAAGTTACTTTGGATGTACGCAATGTTGCCAAATATTACAACACAATTGCGTTGCATGCAATGCGCGTGCGCATGTTATCTCAAGTCCCAATTAATTTTTTATGTTTTCATATCAAAAATGTTAAATTGGATTTTTTTATTTTTCGTTTTATTATGGAAATTATTTGTCAGACAACTTTACTCTACTATAACGTTTTGTTACATGATAATTTATCTTTGAACATGTACCTCATGAATGATAATGGAATTCTATTCCACAAAAATGTATACAAACGACAAAAAATGTTCCTAAAATAATTCAAAAATATGGTAAAAGCAAGGTGTAGCTGAATGAAAACCATTATTCGTTCTTTAATCAACCAATATACCTTTACGTAAACGAATAAACATGCGAAGTTAGTAGTTACGTACGATTTCATAATGTACAAAAACACGTAACTTTGTAGTATAGGTAGTTAGGTACCTACTGATATTGCAAATCGAGATCGACTGAAAAATTTACCGTTCTCTGAAATAGGTCCCTCGGTGTCGCTCAAAAAAAGTATCTTGCGGTATAAATTTTTACGCCTATTTCAAGAAACATCAACAAAATATGAGAAGAATTTTGAAAAAATATTTCAACGTTTCACGAAAACAAACATTTATTATAAAATTACGGCAATATCTATACATTACAACAACAATTCATCGTTTTAAAATTACAATAACTACACTAAATAAACGGTGACATTTAAATTACACAATTGGGCGCAGATATACGAGTATTTATGAACAAAACGCTGGTTCAGAGGTATAACCTCAATAACAATCTAATACGTAAAAAAAAACAAAAACTATCTTAAAAAATTCATATAAAAAAGAGCAAATGGTTGTAAAAAAATTAGGACAGATTGGAAGAAAATTACTAAACCAACGTAGATTTACGCAACGTATTCATTTTTTCGGTGGAAGACGCAAGAGGTACATTATTCATGTCGTACGATACAAATTCTTCTCTTTGTTGGTAATCAGTTACATTGCTTTCAGTTTCTGCATCATTCATGGCATAAGGATCATAAATAGTACTGATTGTTTGAGTTGTCGCTGATTGCATGGACGCTGACGGCCGCTCAGGCTCTCTGTAGTGAAAACTGTAATCGCCGTATTGAGATAATTGATCTGCAGGCGCGTACGGCTATAAAAACAGAAATTTTTCGGGGTAAATCAAATATTATAACTTTTGGTTATTTGGTAGCTTTTCTGATTTAATGAAGGATTAAACCGCGGAGAGGAGAAATTTCTCATATACCTAATTACAAAGAAAGGGAAATAATAGTTAGGCGACAAAGTAAATATAATAATTTAATTCCCCTTTATCCCAATGGGAAATGTTTGTTCGTATGTTACAAAATTTACCCTAAATTATCAGCCCTTTTGGTATCATTATTTTACTGAAGCATTAGATTAACATTTTCATTATTTTATTCCATCAGCAATTAACCATATACGTTGAATACCTAGTCAATGTATTGGGATTTCACTCTAATTATTTTCACACAATTTTATTTCTATTTTAAAGATTTCTTACCGGACTATCTGAGTCTGAATAATAATGGTGATTTATTTCTACTTCTTCCCTGTGTGATGGATATAAATGTTCTGAATGATGAGACAGAGTATCCATGGCTACGCACAAATCGCTATGCTTTTGACATGGATATATCATACCTAAAAATGAATGTGTGTGGTAGTCAAAATTATGAAATACTATAAACTTCTGACATGTAAAAAAATGCGAAAATGAGGAAAAAGAAAAAACTTTCCACATAAAAATGTGTTTAGATATAAAGTTTTTCATATTAATACAGTATATTTTGAATAAGTTACTCACGTTTGTTTTTGATAGTATAAAATAAGATTAATCTTGAGATAGGACTATCAGGCCTAACGTGTTATGCTTTCTTTTATGATGAAAAATTTCAATTCAAAATGTATTTAAGGAATAGGCTAACATCCCAGAAATTTCATCCAAAATAAACTTATAATGAAAAATTATTTAATTTTTGAATCAAAGTATGTACATGCATACAAAGTTACTTTGATTATGGAAGCCTAAAATTTTCGTGAACACTAATTCACTCTAATAGAACACATTGTGCAATATTACTGAAAGTTAAAAGCACTATTATGCACATACTTGGATTCGTTGCTGTAGTATTATAATTTCTATAAATTACAGGCGACGGTTGAATAAAATGAACACTTTGAACACTTTGGTCTTGACATACAAAAAGTAACACGGCACAAGTGCCTGACAATTCGACGCAAACGAAGCCGCTAACATATAACACGAAGCTAGGACAAATTTAATTTCGTAATTGAATTATGTAATTTCAGTTTTATTCAAACTTTGTACATAATAAATGCTTTTACCTGACTCCGTACTGATAATTGAACGTCGATTGGTTGGAATTATGTTTAAATTTTGAACCTATTTCTGATTTAAATATTGATATGTACATTACCATTCCTATCAACATCACTAATCCTGCAAATTAATGAGTCACCCATTTTCAAATCGATAAACTTAGTTACTTCATTTACGAAATCTTTAATTTATAAACCTGATACGATAAATATTGTGCCTCCGATGAATATGAACACTTTTCGATATCTCACATAATGACCATAAAGGTAACCCAATTCACCGAATAACTGGACTAAACTAGCAACAATAAAAAAAAATACCGACTGTCTCACAGCGTCTGCAAAAAATAACAATAAAAAATTAATAAAAAAATGAAAAAAGCAAAAAGGCGTTATTAAGCGCATTTGTTGCTTTTAAATAAACTAATTATAAAGGTTTACAGGGAAAAAATCTCTAAAAGTCAAAAACCTCCCAATAAATATTCACATTTTCGGATCAACGGTACAGAAATAATTGGAATCGTACATCGGAAAATTTCCCTTTAAACTGTATTCTCTGGCTTGTCGCCAACTAACGACATTATTTAATCTGTTTCATTTTTAATGCTCCAGAGAATAGAAATATAAAATAACATTATAAAATTTATGAATCAAAAGTGTTTTGCATGTTCAATGAATATCTCAATTCCGACTAATATTTTTGTTGTCAGTGACAAAACGTCGTTAAATTCCGCTTCAAAATTTATTCGGGTTAGTGGCGAAACGCCGAAACATTACGATTTTATTCTTAAATTGACAATATATTTTCCACTCTATTAAAGTAGAGGAGTTTTTCTTTGTGGGAAACGTTGAAATGATAACTATAAGGTTATTACAAAGATCAACCATTTCGGTTTACATAGTTTTGTTTGGTGGTTGCCCTTTCGCGTATTAATGCGATAAGAAGTAAACGTTTTCCAAGAATTAAGTTCAGTTTTACACCACAATGAACAAGGTTTTCACTGTTATAGATTTGATTTCCACTTTTCAGTTTTCAACTAGAGTATTTCAAGTGGTTTGGTAAATGGTTACGATTAAGTGCAGAGATTTTTTTGATGAAGATCTCTTCTGTCGGAAATCGACGTATTTGATGAGCAGATGAAATTACTGATTACACTATTCTAACAAAAAAGAACGAATTTCGTTTAAGACGAATAAATTTGAATTATCAATTTAAAAACGGAATATTTCAATCGAAGATTTTATCATTTACATTTTATTTCATTCTACGAGTATAATTTCTTATTTGGAATGATTTCGAAGTCTACAATGCCGGTGGAATAATTTCTTTTACCTTTGACCCTGCCACCAACGCGTCCGTCCTTTTATCTTGAATTTTGTAATATATTTAATCAAAATAGCTTTTTTCTTTTTTTTTGACCTTGTGTACATATTTATTCAGAATTAAGTGACAAGAACTACGGGAGTAATGATTCATTTATAATTTTAATTTTTGACATTATTGGGTTGTTCTGGAGAAGTATGATGGTTTGTGCAGGAAAGTTAAAGTAAGCGATTGGTACTTCCAGCTTCCTTAGCTTCTACCAGTTTCCTTTATTAATTTTATCAATTTACCACTCAGCAGTAATATCAGATTATTTTCTTTTTTTTAATTCTTAGGAAATTCGATTTTTCTTGATAAAAAAAGGAAAAATTGTCCATTCCTTATCAGCTTATCAGTTATCATTATCAACAATTTCAGAATTGCGACGTTGCCAAATTAGGTGGATAATTTCCATGTTACAGCTCCCTCTTTCCCCTCTTCTATTGTTTATCACAGCTCCACAGCTGGATATTTATCCTAACTTTTATTCAAATAATTAATTAATTACGTGTGGTGAATAACCGGATAATGATTTAATTCGAGTTTTGAGATAATGCGGTGGTTTCCTCATTCGTGAACATATTAAAGTGTCAGTTTGTTAATTCGCGTCATAATATTCGCGAATAATCGATGATTTTTCTCGCTCATCTGAACATGTGGACAGGATACACTGCCTTCAAATTACAGGTAAATTGAAATCATCGATGTTTAGCAATAACTTTTAGATAATTTCCGACGAACGTATGTTTATTCGAAATTCATTTTCTTTATTTTGTTGCCAGACAGGTTCGTACTTATCTAAAGACAACAGTAATGGAAACGAGTTATATTCAAAAAGAATTAATCATGTTCTCTTTCAAACTCGCTAGAACGTATTCATACTCCATTAGTTCGTAATTCATCACACCGTCGGTGTTCAACGCGAAGGTGATAACATTCTACAAATATGCTCAAGATTGATGATACCATTTCACAAAACCAAACACTTCAAACAAAATTGTATTGCGCTGAAAAATCAGGCGAACGACGTGTACGTCGAAAGGTGAAACAATTTCTTCCATGTAAATAATCTTTTATATTACCAACTCAAGTAAACCACATAATACCTTATGTTCGGCATATACTATCAACTCCCATGCGACATTTTAATACTTAATGTACATAAACGTACGTTGTACTTATGTACTTCGTTGACGTTTTTCTGCACTTACATGGTATAACAACCGACGAATCTGCCGGATCTGGATAGTAAGGCTCAGATGAAAAATATTGTATGACTTCGCACGATATATCAGTATCACCATCTGCAACTCAATAATTACATTACGATGTTATATTTAAATTCGTAAATATTCTATAGTAACATCTTGATAGAATCGAAACGATATAACTTCGTACAAGATACACGTATATAGGTGAAACCATTTCATGTAAAAGTGTTTATTCTTAATATGCTAACGGAAATTACAAAAACAGAAAGTGAAAATTCAAAAATATAAAAGCTTATACGTGGCATGGTTCTCGGCTTTCTGAAAACCATTATTTTCATCTAATAAACCGGTAAAATCTCGTAGAAGAAAATCGGGAAATGTTGGTAATTTCCGACGCTTTTCCTCTTGAACGAAGGAAATGATTTCAGTTACTTTCTTTTCCACCCTTATAATGCTAAGAATCCTCTTTACCGGGTAACACGAAATGTTATGGTTTTTCGTCTATTACGATTGGTAATTTTTTTCTCTCTTCGATGTTTATTGAAATCTAACTTTTAAAAGAATAAATTAGAATTTTTTTTCTTTTAAACAAAAGTACACAGATGAAATGAGTTTTAAGTTTGCATTCAAATTAGGTTTTGTCGCTGATAAGAGAATTTTTTTTACGAAATTGAATTGCTGAAGTAGTGTTTTTTCGAGTCGAACATGAAAATTTTTCACGTTTTGTATTTGCTGTGGAAATTTAAGACAAGTTGGATAAAAATTATGATAAATGTTTCAATTTGTTTGGCGACAATGGAATTACGAGTGGCATAGAAATGACAAATTTTAACAATATTTCAAAAATTATTACAACTATTTTCACTAGACAAGCTTTTTATGTTTTTAGGTATTTTTCCAACAGCATCTATCTTACGTTAAAGTCAAAAATATTTACTTCATTGATGTTTTCCTGAATTTCTCCCATTATTAATTTTAAGATTTATGAACTCCGTTTTATCTTCATTAAAAAAAAAAAGAGATTTCAAAAGTTCAAATTCTAAGTTGACCTTCGCCGGTAAAGTTCAATTTAGCTTTTTTCCCTTTGATGAGTTATGTTAGGTAATTCCACACACATTCCAAGTAAAGATTGAGAATTTTTAGTACCATTGTATATATATGAAATTTTTCACGAAATTTCATCTACGGTAACTAGATCGACCCAGACATCAATCATGTACGTTTGATTTACGTACGTGCTCGGATTTAAAATAAGTTCCTTTGCTTTTAATAAAAGTCGCTTATGACGGTGATATAAAAATATTATAAGCTACGTTGCCAATTCGCGTAATAAGCTGTAGTTTGATATTTTTCTTATGTACGAGTTTATTTTTTAATCGAATTGATTTGAAATTGAATTTGTAACAGGAAAAAATGCACTTTTACGTATGAGAAGTGTTATTCGAACGAGATGTCGTTGACCTGTGATTATCTTTTAATACGATAGAGTAAATTTTACCATTGCATACATCCCTGCTGATTTCCTCCCTCTCCTTTTCCATACCACTTACCGGCTAATTTAACTATATTTAATGCGACCGAAGCAAGTACTCGAATCAGTGTCCCCGGCGGGGCATAAATTAATTTCGGCTAAATTGACATAGCATTAAGCTGCAGTACTTTATGCAAAGTCCAGAAAACCTTTAAATTAGCGCAATTGATTTAATGCAATTTTAACACGTTCGTACGACAAAAAAGCTTTCGTTTTAACCCTTACGCCGCCATTACAATGCCGCAAAGTTTCCGGCGCTTAGAGTACACCGTAGGGTAAAAATATTCATGAGCAATATCATCGACGGAAGGAAAAAATAACATCTTTGAAGAGAAATAAAAACGATGTGAAAATAAGGCTACGCTATGGAAAACACAAATAATCTATCGAAAGAACTAAGGGAGAAAAAAAAAATCAAAAATGAATAAAAAAGCCAACTACGGAAGAAAACTTTTTTTTAACGGCTTTCCTTATAGATTACAATTACACACTTCGCTACCGACGGCATCGTCGATCAAATACAAAAAAGAACGACAAATGTATTTATAAAGAACAAAAGCGACAAAAGACAAATTTAAAATGACGTCGTCGATGAAAATAAACAAGAATATTTCTAAATGAGATGTGACATTTGAAAATTTAACAGTTTTACGAACTCTGTGTGTTTCGATTTAAATATAAGAATGGTGTATTCGTGGAAACGTTTTCAGTCTTGTTTGTTTTGCTTAAATGTCAAAAATGCTAGGCTTTTGCGGTATATCGTGGTATATGTGATGAAGATATTTACGAGACATGTTTTATGTCCTCGAAAAACCAAAAGTACATTTTATTTAGGTTATATCTGATGTATATAAAATAATTGCGCGGAGATAGCAAAATATGCTCGGTGTCATTTATTTTTGCATAATTTTTTTTCAAGGTACCACATGGATGTTGAAAAAAATACTGGAAATTCTCTCTAAAAACTTCAGGGTCCAGCCGATTGAGGTGAGGAAATTGAAGAATAACTCATGTGAAACAGAAATTCAGATGGAGTAAAACTGTACTGAATGATAATGTCAATAGTTCAATATCTGGAGAAAAAAACGTGGTTCGGGAACGCATACTTAATGCATAACGGAAAAGCGATGGTAAGTTAAAAAATTTTTCATGATATCAATAAAAACTGCCAGTATTTTTTAAGAACAAGATACTCCAACATTTACTCTCAAATCTAATACTCTACTAAAGAAATCGTGCCCCTGGTCTACGGTCTAGTTTTATTGTTGAAATTGACAATTATTTGCTCAAAATTGCCCAAAAGTTATGCAAAACGATCAAATTGATGAACAACTTGTTTAAAATTACAAAAAAACAACTATAAGATGCTAAAATAGATTAAATTTGATCAAAATTTCTTTAAAATTGCTTAAAATTTTGTAAAATTGTCAAAATTTTTTTAAAATTGCTTTAAGTTGTTCAATATTGGCTCAAAGTTGCACAAAAGTTGTGCAAAATGATTGAATTAACGAAAAATTTAGTTAAAATTACATAAAATCTCTCAAAATGTTGGAATGTTTCAAAATCGATTACAATTTGTTTAAAATTGCTTAAAATTGTTCAGAATTATTCAATATTTGCACTGAGTTGCATAAAAACTTGTGAAATGTTGTTAAAATTGTTCAGTTATTCAATATTATCTCAAAATTACATAAAAATCACTAAAATGTTGTTAAAGCTGTTTAGAATTGATCAAAATATGTTTAAAATTGCTTAAAATTGCACAAAGTTGCTAAGATGTTGTTTAAACGGTCTAAAGATATTCAATATTTGGTCTAAATTGCACAAAAACTGTTGAAAAGTGGAAAAAAAAGTGTAAAAATTATCAAATTACATTTAAAACTGTCTAAAAATGCAGAAAATTGTCGAAATGTTGTTAAAATTGCTTAAGGTTCATCAAAATTCATTCAAAATTTCACCAAAGTTGTGCAAAACGATTAAATTAATGAAAAATTTTGTAAAAGTTGCATAAAATCTTTTAAAATATTATTAAAATAGTTCGAAATCCATCAACATTTGTTTAAAATTGCTTAAAATTACACAAAATTGTCAAAATGTTGTTAAAATTGTACAAAAATTATTCAATATTAACTCAAAATTGCATGAAAACTCTTAAAATGATGTTAAAATAGCTTACAATTGATCAAAATACGTTAAAAATTGCTTAAAGTTGCTTGATATTTGCTCAAAATAGCACAAAAGTTGTGCAAAACGGTAAAAATATTAAAAAATTTGGTTGAAATTGCAAAGAACTTTTAACTTTTGTGCAATTTTTACCAAATATTGAACAACTTTAATTAGTTCTAATAACATTTTGACAGTTTTGTTTAAAGCAATATTAATCAAATTTTGATTGATTTTATGCTATTTTAACATTTTAATGGGTTTTATTCAATTTTGAGCAATTTTAAGCTAATTTAGATTGATTTTGAACTATTTCAACAACATTTTTACAGATTTCATTCAATTTTGTGCAAATTTTGAATAATTTTACGCAATTTTAACGACATTTTGGCAATTTTGCGAAATTTTAAGCAATTTTGATGAATTTCATTCAATTTTAACTGAATTTTTCATTAATTTAATCGTTTTGTACAACTTTTGTGTAATTCTGAGCAAATAATAATCAATTTTAGCAACGTTTTAACAGTTTTTATGCATATTTTATCAACTATTGAACAATTCTAACAACTTTTTGACAATTTTGTGCAATTTTAAGCAATTCTAAACAAAATATGATAGATTCTATACTATTTATACTATTTTAACAACATTTTAACAATTTTTTTGTAGTTTTGAGGAATTTTAAATAAATTTCAATCAATTTTAAACTATTTTATCAATGAACAATATTTGGATGGAAAAATTATAGTGCCTTGAGCGAAAAAATATTGAAACATCTCTGAATTATGGCGAGAGGGAAAGAGGGGTAATATAATACATACAATAAGTCTATGGTGGCTCGTGGGATTTGTGTGAAACAGGTTGCCTAATTACTTTTTTCCGGAGAAATCTCTAAAATCTCAACAAAAAGGCCTTACATTAATATATTAAAATGAAATACCCATAAAAAAAATACTATCAATTATTTTATCCAATTTGATCGCCACAGTTTTCTAATAAATTATTCAAAATTAGTACTTACCAGTTACCGTGCATATTTCCCAAATCCCGGAATAAGTCATTTTCAGAATATACTTATTATCCGCTGAACCATTGTAGTGTAAATTTAAAATTCTCTCTTGTGTTCGTATCCAATCGCTAGTGGCCATAGCAACCCAGACGATGATCACCGAGATAGTAGACGAAATTGGAGTTAGGACCCATAAAAACGAAATCACTTTGCCCATCAAATTCACGATAAATTCAAATCATGCTGAAAATTTCAAATATACATTTTATCAGTGATTGGAAAACACGTCGTTGGATTTTCCTTTGCGTATTTTCTATTTATTACGCAAGGTCAATAAACGCGTACAAGTACCGCAACTAAAATAGTTTTCTCGTCGCTTTAGCGTCGCTCTTATTAGAAAAGTAATAAATTCTTGAAAACTAGTGTTTTTTTCAACTTTATCAATATATTTTTTATTATATGTTCGGTTATTACGATCGAAAAATTTTTATATCGTATCAAATAAATTATTTTTTCGCGGTAGTATTTTATTAAAAAAATTTCTCTTTATTCACACGGAATTTAATATATAAGATAAAACGAGATCATTTTCCCCGTTCGTGTCGCATTACCTGGTATATTATTTTGCGCGGAGTGTTTTTAAAATGGCATTTTCCCCCTTTTTGCTTCTCTTGTCTAGATTATTAAATGAGCTATCGGCAATATTAATTCCAAAGCGATTAAAATTTATATTCGATGGATTGTTTATTTTATAATTCGTTCGATTCGATGGGTAATAATTGGTGGTGAATTTTATCGTTTATTTGTCCCTATTTTCAAGTCTGGTAATTTTCTTGTCATTATTGTCGAGAATAATGGTGGAGTTTCTTTATGCGATGAAGGTCCTGGTTTATTTTCATCTGTGGAAAGAAAAAATGTTGAAGGATTTTTCTATAATTTTTCATACTTCGAAATAAATTGTAATGTGAGATTTCAAATAAGGTCGAATAGAATAATTTTTGTTTTTAAAAATAAAAAAAAAATAGAATCGAAGGAAACTTAGTAGGTCAAAACTTCAAATTATTTTCCTCTAATTTTTCATTACGTACCGAAAATTTGAAAAAAGAAATCCCCAAATTATAAGCGTAACTTTTTCAAAATATTAATCAATTTTTCAAATTCAAAAAAAAAAAAAACTTCAAAATATCGAAACTCCGTTATAACGATGACGAATAACTAGCGAAAAACTTGTAATCCTTTAATTCCATCCTGATGTGGATATTTAATGACGTCATTTACGTCAGCTATCCTCCATTAAAACTTATTCCTCGAATTTCGCCTCATTTTTAAAAACATTTTTCGTAATTTGAAAAAAATTTTACATTAATTTTTTCCACTCTCGTATAAAATCTCCATTGTTACATTATTGATGTTTCTTCTGCAAACTAAACGTAAAATTTTACAGCCTTTCGCACTTCGTGCAAAAGTTGCAGGTTTTTTTGGAAAACTTTCTTCAGCCCTATTTTAATAAAAGTTCCGGAGGGTGACTCTTAATTATTCAAGAAACGTAAACAACTTGAATTATTTTGCGTTTTCTTATTTCATTTATTGTCTTTTGACTAATCGAATTAATTTTTTTGCGTATGCTTTACGGAATATGAAGAACGTATTTAAATTCTGGGCTGGTTGGGGTTTGAGATGTGGTGACGTGGATTCTCGAGGAAGTATCTTGACGGTGAAAACATGTTTTTGAATGTAATCTGCTTTTGTGATGAAGTTACCGTCAAATTTTTGAAAATTACCTCGAAATGCGTCATGCTTGATGATTTTGTTTTACTTTCTATTTTAGTTATTTTGAGCAAAAAAGTCAGATGTTTTAATATGAAGGTGAACGTTACTGAAAAAAGGAAAAGACATTCCCTTAAATAGCTTTGGACCATTATTAACCACCCTTAATAACAGACGTCAATGTTAGAGAAAGTAGCAGGCACACTCCTCAGATGACATTAAAATTAGGAATTTAAAAAAAAAGGGCAGGGGGCAAAATAACCCATTTAATGGCCATAATACTACTTATTATCATCAGTATCAATGACCATAGAAAAATGTGTAGTGTTGCGACAATGAGTCTAAGGTAAAGAAAACGATTTTTTGATTCACTCGGGGTAAAAAAAAAAAAGAAAAAAGTAAAGAATTTTCAAAATTAAAAGAAAAAAAATAATATTAAGCGACTGCGAGAACTTACTGGTGTTTGGGAGTTTTGGGTATTTCATTTGAGAAAAGAAAAATAATAAAAAATAAAATAACGATACCGAAAAATAATAATAAAAAATAAAAGAACGATACCTGTATGACTCATTGTTGTAAAATTACAAAATGCCATGAGCAATGAAAAAATATATATAAAGTGAAAATAAAAAAAAAGATCAAAGGCGCGTCAGGTTTCAGAAAAAAAAATTTGGCAATTAACGAGGGTAGAAATTTAGAAAGTGGACAATAGGACGATTTAGGACTTTCTTTCGAAGTTCTTTCTTTGGAAATCGACCCATAAGAAATATGATTTTGGATTGAGTAAAACGGTTTTGGAAAGGAGGAAGAAATCACGAAAGAAGTTTACGTTCATGAGTATTTGGCTACATTTTTTAGGGATAAGAGGGTCAGGGGAGTGACCTAAGCCCCTTAGCGAGAGCAACCATTTGATTTGTAAAAAAAAAAGAAAATAAACGATATAGATTTTTGAAAAAAAAAAACATTTCAAATGCAAATCATGCACAAATCAAGGCTTTTGAATTTTTCAAAAAAACTTTTCCAACTCTTTGATTCAAAAAATAACTTGGCCCGTTGATTTTTGGACTAACAACTTTTATCTAAAATTCAATATTACTCAAGCGTCGCTTCTCTAAACGGAAATATCCTCAAGACACGCAGAATACCCATGTCCCAAAAATACCAGAAATCCCTTATCTCGTTCCTGCTGACATGCCCATTAGTGTTGGGAATTTATCTAATTTTAACGATGTCCCCGGAGACTTATTCAGTTCGGCACGAAATACGATAAAATTAACTCGACTAATTTCGGAATTAATTTTTTTCCATTTAGACCTTCGTTTAAATCAAATTAATCAAAATATTACACGAGGCTATTTTCGAAGTACGCTTTACAACATAATGCGAAAAGTGTAAATCAGATTTTTCACGAGCTTCTCATAATCCCTTATATTTTCCTCACTTACTAAATCTTCATTCCTTATCTTTTTCTCGACGAGAAAAAACTAGCGAAATTTCACAAAACATCTGTAATAAATTCGAGGCTAAATTTACCAAAAGAATGGAATTTTCTCAGGGAAAAAATTTATCGCGTAATAAATCGCGGTCTCAAATTTATGTTTGTATTTGTTGAAAAAGCAAAAAGTACTCATAAAGAAGGAAAATATTTGAAATTTTTGCTTCATATACTCGAGGGATTCACGCGTAGCAATTCCCAATGGTACAAATATTACTTGATAAACGATCGGCCGTTTTCTAACCACAATAAACTCGAATCTGTCAATAAATTTAAAGCGGAAATGTTTCCCGGTATCGGGCGTTTTACAACAAAATAAACATTTTCGTAATTAAAAAAAAAGAAAAGATTTTCTACATCGATGGGAAACTTTTTTTTGATAGTATGTACGTGAAAATATTTCAGGTCGTGATGAAAACCCAAGTGTGGTTTAAATATTGATTATTTTTCCAAACAGCTCCCAAAAGTAGTCTCTTTGGGGTTTTTACATTTACTCAGGGTTTTGGTATCGTTTCAGAAGCTATAAAGGTGAAAATTTAATTGCATTTTTCTTCGAATGCTCAATACCACGTAGACTATTCGCTCTAATTGTTTTCTAATATAGTTTCTCGAAATTAAACGAATTTTTCGCGAGAATTATCGTTAAAGTAGAAGAGGATATGGAAAGTTCGTCGAATAAAACCATTTCTAAAGGCTAAGTCAAGGCTACGTATCATTTAATTTTCAAATAACTGGCGGAAATTTGATACGCTTTATAGTTAATTTTAAACCGATCGAACTTCTCTCATTAATATCTTAATTATGCCAGATAAGCCAACAAGCGTTTTAAATCTTTAACGTTATTTTATGGAAAAATTATTGCCTTGGGTATTTTCTTACGCGTTAATAAGGAAACACAATATCTTCAGATGAATAAACACTCCTTCCCCTCTCCCCCCCCCTCGACGCCATAAGGGGACGGCGCTAAAAGCTATTTTATATGTATATTCGCGCGAAGAAAAAGTACCCGAAAATTTCTCTTGTAAATGGAAAAAGGATAAAAGTGAGAAATTGCGTATTCGTGGAACATTTGTAGCAAAATTATTTCCTCAATCACGAATAAAGTGGGTATCGTATAAGGTGTGATTTCGCCTTCTCGTAAATAATGCAGTAAAAAGCAATAATTTACTTTTTCTTTATCTGTTTGTCTTGCCTTTGAAATATATCGTTTTTGTGACCAACTTTTCTGCGTGTATTTTTGTCGACGGAGCACGTTGCAACGTGAAAAATTAAGTATTCGAAATACCGCGTTATTTTAAATAGCTCAGTTAAGGTGTTTCATTTTTTCGAAATTAAGAAAAATATATTTCATTAGTTTTTAAATGTCTTTTTCCCTTTTGGTGGAATTGTTATTTTGCGAAACGTGCTTGAATGCTTGAGAATTTTTCGAGGTGAAGATCAAAAATTAATGTTTTGATTTAAACGACGACGTCAATTTTATCGAATACTGATTTTTAGAAAATTTTTTTCACGAATCCGTTTTCTCACTCAAGTCACCTAAATCACTTCAAGTCCTTCTTTCATTTAGAAAATAAATATACTCGCTTTAAATCTTTTGGATCCCCCGTTCGAATGACCCTAAATACTCTAGATATGTATTTATGAAATCCCCCCTCCCGCTACCTTTTCACATAAATTTCCTTCAATCAAGCCTAAAAAGCATGCAAACAGTGTTATTTTTCGAATTCGACGGAGCTGTTTTGAATTTATTTTGCAGTTTCACAGCTTCATTCATATCCCTTGTTCATCAGACCGTTCACGTCAATTTGTTCGTTGCGTGTAACTTGAAAAAAAAAACGTATTTTTGAAATTCCTCGTTTTCGATTTTTTTTTTATTAAATACACTTTTTCCACTTTTACTGAAATTTAAACGAGAACGAGGAAAATTTTCAAATGAATAGGTATAAATATTTATTGGGTAGTTGTCATAAAATACATATTTTAAAAATAACTGGAAAATTTTCTCTCATTTGATTTCATCAAAACGGGCACATTTTTGCGTCATCTCTTCACCTCACGATATCACTTACAATTTCACATATCAAACTACTCTCAAAAACAATACAGAAAGACTACAAAGAGAGACCTGTAGAAAAAACCATTCCTACAAAGGTTCTACCATAATCTCAGCGGGACGGCAATCGTAAGCTTTGTTTTTTTGGGAACACAACCAAAGGACCAAAATTGAATCTCTTTCGAAGATCTCCCCATCGTATTCCTCATATCCGCCATATTTCGTACTTACTGCATTCTCATATCGAAACTTAGCCATAAAATGCATTCAAAAGTGTTCTCCACCCCTCTCACGTAATTCTTCGAGATTTCTAGTCGAGTAAATACGCTCGTAAATTTACACTCAGCGAGGGCCACCCTGTTTAATGGAAGCACCCAAAAAGAACGGTGTTGAACAACTAGAACAATATTATTTTACTCTTTAATTAATTAAGGGGTCTTTTTTTTAAGCACTTTGGTACTGCTTTTCGCTTCCAAGTGTTTTCGAAGCTAGTTATTTTGTAATTCTTTTTTTTCTCGAGGTGTTATTTTAAGTGGAGCATTTTACTACGTAGGTCATTTGTTTCGATGGGCTTCGTCTTGATATTGTATACGTAGTGATCTGGTAACCAGCTCGTTAATCTTTATCCACATTAAGTTTATGTATGCCGCATGGTATGAAAAATTTATCGAAAAAAAGCTACCTTAATCGTTTTCCTCGGTGGGTGTTTCTTCGCAGTAGCAGAAGGCGCGAAGGCGGTTCTTTACCTGGGCTACATCGTTCTAATTAAAGTTAAAATGATTCAATGTTTTAACAATTGGCAAAGCTCCATTAGTTACTTTTATTTGCATTTAATTCTCTTTAAAATTAGCACCGGTGATTAAAAATGCTAAAATATTTACTCTAAAGCTTGGGCCTTTAATGAAAGAACTACACAGGACCTAAATATGTGCCTTCTATTGTTACGAATTAAAGAGGTAACGCGAAAAGTTGAATATTTGCATTGTTATTACTCTCGCTTGATTGTTGGTCATAACGAAGTCGCTTTAGGCGGTGTTCGATGGCGGAAAAAAAGCCCCAACTGATTGTTATGTAAAATTAAAGGGTGAAAATGGCGGCCGAAGGTGTTGGATGAATGTTATTTATCGTGGCTTAATTTTAGTCTGGAAGGAAACGACCTGTTAAATCGAAATAAAAATTGATCCAAGAGTCTTGACCATAATTTGACTTTGTGTTGAATTTCGTTTTCTGTAAATCTATAATGAAGTCGGGGAATAAAAATAGAATCGTTGAAACTGCTTGGGTTCCTTAAAACAGCCGCAATTTATCATTTAATCTAATTTTTTTCTTTTTTACCATTCACTTCTGTTATTTGTTGTTAATTTACGGACGGTAAAGGCTGAAAATGCCGAGTGTCCATATAAAAAATAGTCATTGTTGTTGAAGTCAATTGGTTGGTATGTAGTGCCCTTCTTTTGGTAGGTTAATTAGAGGATTTTTATGAAGAGTTTGATCAGGACTAACAAGAGCCAGTGTGAGCTCTGTTGCAAAAATTCTTTGAGTCATAAATTTTTTCTCCATATTTGAAAATTTTTCATTTTTTTCATTTTTTAACACGACGTGTGAGAAAAGGAAAAAAATTGAAACCAAAATTTGAATAATGTTCGTTGATTAGAAAATGATTTTTAAATATTTTTTTTACGATTTTGAAACTTCGAACTCTGGGAAAATGTGTGAGCATTTTGAAAAACCAAATAAAATTGTGGGTCCGATGGAAACATACTTTTTATAACCTCTCTCCTTCCACAGGTTTGAACTTGATTGCTTTAGTAAAAAAGTTGAGGAAAAAATCAACTGAAAATTCTTCAAAAATATGATGAAATGTAAATAAAAATTCAAAAAAATTTTACCATATTCAAGGAAGAAAATTCTCCCAAACATGCTAAAAAAAATAATTAGACTAAAATTTTATTTAAATGAATTCTTCATCTGAAATTTCGGAAAAAATTGAAAAAAAAACTAAATCAACCCGAAAATTGGCATATTAACCACTAAATTTCAAAATCCATTAAAGTGCTATTGTAAAACATCAAATAATTAGGACATTGCCCCCAATTTCAATCCCATTTAGAATTAGATTTGTTTGAGAAAACTTGGAGAAAATATTATTTCATTAGTCTTTTGTCTTCATAAGATGTCGACCTAGTTTTTAAGAAGGATCATAGAAATTCTACTTTATTAAAAACTTTTCTAAAGTTCATATCAAAAAATAGACTCGATATTTCTTTGTAAATTTTGAGTAAACGTTATCAGAATCATTTGTTTCTCTGTTATTCCGCAATAAAAAAACATTTTTTCAATTTTACTCAAATTTAATCTGTTCTCTTGTTTTTTTTTTTAATTTAATGAGGAAAACTCGTTTTTAAATTATCAAGTAAAATGCTCGGGACATTTATTTGTTTAATATTTTCGCGTTTTTGTAATAATTCGAGCATCTTAGATATTTCTAACGAACCTAAGCCCCAAAATTTTGTATTTTCCCTTTGAAAAATACTCCTTTATTATGATTTTTTTTCAAAAATAAACCTTAAATGACTTTCTATTTCAAAAAAAAATTCATCATCTATTAATTAGAATTCAAAAATATTCGAAATTTCGCTTCGTCTTCGCTTGGCAATGATACAACTTTGTGAGAATCCAAGACGTGAAGATATCGCGAAAAAGAGAATATTAAATATTATTCAAAAAGAACAAAAAGGCGGAAAAATGTTTACAAAATGTAAATTCGTGTTTTAATAACGAGTAACGCTCGTAAAAATTTATCAAGGGCAAAGGCGCCAGTTCAAAATGCTCGGAGATATTAAAATATACGAAAGGTTGTACAAGTGTTACATTTCCGTTTAAATTTTACCCAATTTCGCGAAGTATCACCAGGGAAGTTTTTTCACCTTAGAATTTATCTGGAATTATATCGTGTAAATATTTGTACTCGACTTTCATTTAAACCCGACCTCGAAACCTCTCCGTTTCCTTTTTTATTTCCGATCAAGTTCAAGTTCAAAGCTAAATAACTTTTGCAGTATCAGTCAAATCAATTATAAACAACGCTTATATCTTTTTAGTAAAACAATACAGACAAGTTTTAAACTATAAAAAGCCTTTAGGGATTCGTCGAGGAATTTTCCTTTTAGAAATATGATACGAGACCATTGTTGTATAGAAATTCGATATCATTAAAAAGATATGTTTCTAAATGAAGTTTTGGTTTTTAAAGTGAAAAAGGCTGTTTAAATTTTCAGCAGTTTAATGCTTTATACCCTTTGCCGCCTCGTCTAGCTCGCAGGAAACTCACAAACATGTGGGAAAACTTACAAACGCTATCGTGAAATCATTTCACGAAGAGCTTTCATGTATTGTATAAATTTTTATAATCTCGATCGAGAGGATTTTTTGAGTTCGAGAGAAGACAGAGGGAAGGGGGAAGAGTCATTAAGGTGTAATTCAATAGTTATGGAGTTTTCTACGTTTCAAAGTATTTAGAGGAAGTTAAATGTGATCGTAAATATCGCAATTTATTGCGCAACTCGATTATAAATAAATAAAAAAAATAAATAAGTATTATAAAATAAATCAAGTAATTTAAAAAGTGGTCTTATACTTGTCAAAAATTTACGTTAAATGGAAAACTCTAACAAGTACTTGAAAATGAAGGATAAAAAAGGAAAAAATGACATGTTAAAAAAAGATGTTTAATAGTATTAGTTCTTCACAATTTTTTCAACGCCTAAAAAAGAAAAACTTAAACAAAATATTCACTTTTCCAAGATTTATGCTCGAGTTACGACACTGCTGAAATTAATTTTTTTAAACGTTTGTTGTAAAGTTTGCTGTTTGAAAGAAAATAAACTTTATAAACGTTCACGTCATTAAATGAAGAAAAAAAGCGATACAGAAATTTATCCGAGTTGACGATAAATTAAAACACCGAGCATTTGTGAATTAATTGTCGGACAAATGGAAAAAGTTAATTTATTTTAAAATAAAATCTTTTACACGTTGAATAAATTTTTTACGTAATTTTCACCTTTAAAAAGAGGGTAGATTTACGATTGAGTTTTTTTTTTTACTACGTGATAAAACGTCGAAATTTAGTAATTCTTTTACTTTGAACTTACATCGGATAAGTAGAAATTTCGTTGAAAAATGAAGGCAAAAAAAAAAGAAAGGTGTCGAGGTGAAGAAAATTCGGTATAAGATAAAGATTGAAATCGGTAAGAACAGACTTTTCACCGTAGCCTATTGGTATGCGTGCGCGGATTTTACAGACGAAGTTGCACGTAAAGTCTAAATTCTTAGAACTTTGACAACTTTTTCACTCGGTCTCGGTGTGTTTGAAATTTAAAAGTAAAATGAAACCGCGGTCGCAGCTTTTAGTCGAATTTCTCGCTGGGGAATGAACGAGACGTCGCCGATTTTGTTATTCGTGTCGTCTTTTGCACATGTGCTTAAGGCGAGGGGTGTATGATGAGGAGGGGATGATAGTTAAGAGAATGTATCAATTGATAGGAAACGATTGGCACCCCGGTGCATGTAAAAATTGGTAATTTTCGTTTTTATTGGAGGCCATTACCGAAGTATATGTCTATGGAGCTTTTTTATCGACATCTTTATAGCGCGTTTCTCAGTCGTAAAGATTTTATGGCTTTTGACAAACAAGTCGAGACTTCGTGGAGTAAATGAATTAAAAATTCTGTGTAATTTTATAATGATAAATTATAATCGTTTTAACACGCGAACCGCATTTATTATTTAAACTTAAACCTAAGGTGACTTGGAATAATTACAATTTGAGTCAAGTTTGCGCATCAAAGTTGGAATTACTCAGGTTTAACTTCGCGGTATAAAAGTTTCACCTTTACGCTCGACGATTTTCCCTTTTTAATGTATTGATGATTACAAAACGCTATTATGATGTTTACCGATGAATAGTATTTCATGGTATTCTTGTTTAGTTTAATATCTAGGCTCAATAAAGAGAACTTACATAGTATTTCGCATATGCTAGCGATTCGTAAATTTCTACGAATTTCGAATTTACATTCGATTTGAATTCGAAACTATGAAAGGATCCTTATGACTTTTTAAATACTCCGCGACACGAAATTAATAGACGAAAGGCCGCGCCTCGTGTAATATGTAATTTAAACTATATTCGAAAATCAACAAGAACCTCGTTTAGTCTCCTATAAAAGTGAATCGTTCGGCGTAGACGCTTTTACCACATTCATTTCGCATGGCTGGAGAAATTCTCATAGCTAAACTGCCCTTATACATTTTACAATCAAACGCCGCCGCGTTTAAGCGTTATAAAAAAGTCATTATTTTCGATGCGATTTTAATATAAATGCAACTTGGTAGCCTTCTACCCTTTTACCCCTTTGCTGTTATGAAAACGATATTAATGCTTTGTATTTGTCGATTCCGCTTGAATTATGGAGCTGCGGTCGTCCTTTTCGAATTATGGAGCTGTAAGCGACCATTCCTAGCTTGTGCCAGCGATATATTTTTTTGTTGATTTTGCGTCGAAATTTATTACGAGTTTT
The DNA here is from genome assembly GCA_003261595.1 of Maconellicoccus hirsutus. Taxonomy (NCBI): domain Eukaryota; kingdom Metazoa; phylum Arthropoda; class Insecta; order Hemiptera; family Pseudococcidae; genus Maconellicoccus; species Maconellicoccus hirsutus. Next base: position 89,733 of record QBDW01000932.1, read on the forward strand.
GTCTCGAGGAATTTGAATTGATTTGAATAAAAAAATAATGCCGGATTTGGATTCAATGTCTTCGGAAACCTACTTACTTACTTACTTTTTTACTTTTTTTGTTTAACGTGCCGTGTACCGCAACTAAGGCTAGAGGCACGGAAAATTGAAGGTTGATTATATGGACGAGAGAAGGTCGGAAGATTTTAGGAAGAGAAAGAGTTTTTGAGTGGATTGGTTATCATTTTTCAAAAGGTCGGAGATATTATCAGAGAGTTTGAATTTTTTCCGGATGGGTGAAAATTTTGGACAGAGGATCAGAACATGGTGAGTAGATATCGGAACGTTACAGTGGGAGCAAGATGGAGCAGGAGTTTTGTTAAGAAGGTACGAGTGAGTGAAATTGGTGTGCCCAATTCTAAGTCTGCATAGTGCTATTTCTTCGCGTCTGTTTTCACGATAGGAGGTGGACCAGTTTTCTGCATTTAGTTTGATGGTTCGGAGTTTGTTAGTCATTGGCGCAAGGGCCCAACGATTGCGGTACACGGCACGTAAACTAGAATTCGATATATATGACGAATTTTTATTATTTGTGGAAATTCGCCCCCTCTACACCGCCCATTCTCCTTGAGATTGTGGTTTGACCATCGTTCTCAGGAGGTGTTAACCTGGACTAGGCCACTTTTTCTACCCTCGAGCGCCTTCTGATGCTTACCTCCATCCCAACCTGTCATCGTAGGTAACGATTTATCATTATTTTTGTCAAAAACTTAGCTCAATTCATCTTCCATCCATAGAAATTCATTTAAATCACAGCATATTTTCCTTACATTGATTAAAATTTGCACGAGCAGCTCAATTTTTATAGAAGATTCACTTAAAAATAGTTAAAAATTGACATTTCGTTTTAATTTATTTAAATAAAATTTCACAAAATTGTTAAAATGTTATTAAAATCATTAAAAGTTTTTCAGTATTCGCTCAAAATTGCATTAAAGTTATACAAAACGATTACATTGACGAAAAATTTGCTTAAAATTGCACACAACTTGCCGAAACGATGTTAAATTTTTTTTGAAGTTTTCAATACACGAGTAGAATGGCAAAAATTTGTCAAAATGTTGATGAAATAGTTGAAAATTAATCAAAATTTGTATGAAATCTCTTAAAATTCTACAAAATTGTTAAAATGTTCTTAAAATTGTCCAATGTTTGCTTGAAATTGCATAAAAACTGTTAAAACGTTGCTAAGATCGATTAAAGTTGATTAATATTTGCTCTAAATTACACAAAAGACGTGCAAAACGATTAAAATAATGAATAACATGGCTAAAATTGTAAAAAATTATCAAAATGTTGTTGAAATAGTTCAGAATCGATCATAATTTGCTTAAAATTGTTTAAATTTGCCTAAAATCGATCAAAAGTTGCTTAAAATTGCACAAAATTGTTAAAATGTTGTTTAAATTATTCAATATTTGCTTTAAATTCTATAAAAATTGTTAAGGTGTTGTTAAAATTGTTTAAAATCGATCTCAATTTGCTTAAAATTGTTAGAATGTTGTAAAAATATATTAGAATTGATCAAAATTTATTTAAAATTAGGTAAAATTGTTCTAAATTTTCATTAATTTAATAGTTTTGCATAAATTTTTGCAATTTCGAACAAATCTTGAACAATTTAATCAATATTGTAACAATTTTGCGCAATTTTAACTACGTTTCGGTAATATTGTGCGTTTTAAAACAATTTTAAACAAATTTTGATCGATTTTGAACTATTTTAACTACGTCTCAACAACTTTATGTAGTTTTAAGCAAATATTGAACAATTTTAAATAATTTTAACAACATTTTGACAATTTTATGCAATTTTATACAACTTTAAAGAAATTTTGATCGATGTGTAATTGTGTAACTATTTTTATAATGCTTCAACTGTTTTTATGCATTTTTGAGCAAATATTGAATAATTTTTTGTACAATTTTAACAACATTTTGACAATTTTGTGCAGTACGCCTCTGATTATGAGAAACCTGTGCACTAAATTCAAGTTTAGTAGCAAATTTGAAATTCGCTTTAAAAAATCATCTCATCCTAAATTTTTCTCGTATCCGAACTCAAAAGGAATAATTTAGCCCAGATTTTGAGACATCGCGGAAACTCTGGCACAAAAAAGTAAGGACGAGGACAAATACAAAAACTGAATATTTTCAGGGATTACATCGCACACATCGATTCAGCATCATTTTGTGGACTAATAATTATGTTAATTTTTAACCAACCTTTTCTCATTTCTTCGTACGAAAAAAGATAGCAATACACGAAACGAGGCTGGAAAAAGTGATAAAAAATTATCATTTATTTCGATTACACGTCTTTTTGCGTATAATATTATAATACGGTGTGTAATTTCCCCGAAATGTTGCCCTTCTCGAACGAGATGAGGTGGAAAGTTTTATCAGCATAGATATTTCATGATTAATGAAGTAAACTTTTAGTTTCTGTGCGTCTATGGAATTACACTAAGAATTAATTATCTCGACGAATTAAAGGAATAATACGAAAATTATAATAGAATAACGAAGGGATGTATACTTTGGGTTTTAACGAAAGGAATCCTTATTCGGGTATTTTTTACGAAATAATATTATGCTTACGTGTGTATTTTCCCTCGAATCGTCCTAATAAAACTTTCAAATTTCGTTTTTAAAATTCAAATTAATCAATTGATTTGTGAAACCTTGAATTTTTAGAAATAAATAATAACCAGTTAATTGAAGAAAATTACCATAGTTTAATTTCAAATTTGCTTTTGCCCGGTGGCCCATTAAGCATAATTTTCATCTAAAAACGTCCTCACTTTTGATTGGAGGCAAAACGAAGTTAACTTTTATAACACGTCAAAATTGAGCTATCCTTAATATTACAACATGGTAAAAGTTTAACAAGCAGAAGAACATTCGCCTTAAGGTGTTAAAAGTTACGAACTTAATACACGGACTTAAATGCGATTGTATAAGTTAATGTTTAATTAATTAAAATACACCCGAAGCGTTCGTACGAACTTGGGCATGAAACACTTGCTTATTTCGTTTCAGCTACTATGAAAAAAATCTTCATTTTTACATCATATTTACGAATCAATTCATGTGTGAGGATGTGAGGAAGTCCGTTCGGAAGCGGAGGAAAAAACATAAAAATTACCCTCCTCTGGGGTTTTCACAAATGACGTAATTTTCAAAAGGTATTTTAACTTGACTAATTACATCGAAAAATATACGAGTTTTAGAAAGGATAAAGGAAGGATGTTGAATTTGAAAAAAATACCAAGAAATAGGTGAAATCTAAAAAAAATAGGTTTTGTAGGTTCGTTTATTTTATAGCGAGATGATCCGAATTCTATCTAGATTAAATTTGTCGTCGGTTTTTTTTTCATCATTTTCGAGCTTTTTCGATTCGGTGCGTGAGTTTCGATTCGAATAATTAAAAGATTCACCAAAGGTCGCTGGGTTTTAATTCGCGTTGATTTATTTGGCGACGATTCGTGCAGCTGCGAATACGTGGCAATTAATCAATCACAATTTGATTCGACGCTGGTTTGTTCCTACGTCGAAAGGGAAGACAAAGTAGTAAAAAGGTGTAATATGTATTAAAAGTATATAAATATCGTAGGTGTATATTTTAACCATTGACATTTCAAACGAGGCGCATTTCGTGGTGATTTTTTGTTACATCTTTTTTTCATCAATCATATAAACCGAAGGTTTTTATCCTTTTGAAATACTCGTACTAGGTTTCTTTTTTAAAAAAATACGGATAGTATGTTAATAAAATTAATATAGTATTTTTTCATTTTTTTGAAGAAGAATATCAAGAAGGGTTTTTATTCAATTTTTTTTCAAACGAATCAATTCGCCGGAGTATTTTAGTATTTGGTAAAATTACGAGGTATTTTTTCTCGAAGAATTCGTCGCGTCTCGTTTATATACAATTTAATAATAAAATTGTGCTATGAATATATACGATAAGTTTATAAGAAATTCCATCCTCGAAGACTACTCTCTAAATTAAAATTCGTAATTGAATTTTTTTACTCGACTCGGCAATAGGTAATTTTAATACAAAAATAGCTTTTCAATTCTCGAATCGGAATTATATCCGTGAAACAAGAAAACCTTAAATTTAATCCGACCAAAATAACGTTGTACAATTTAATCCTTTTAAAACTCTCAGATAAAATGACAACAAAACCGAGTATCTTAAAAATACCACATACCATACAAAAGATTAAGTTACAAGCACGTTTTATCAAAGCGGATAAGCTTTTAAGCGTTTAAACAAAAATACCGTCGGGGTGTACCTAGTTTGCGAAATTTGCTCAATTACGCCACCAAGAGTAGTTGTCGGTGTTAAGTGTCGAAATATAGCGGAATTCTGGCGCGAGACGTAAATTTTTAACTTTTTTTGCTGCTTAAAGTTACATCGATTTTTGTCGAGGAATTACATCCTTCGATGAATCTTTTCATAGGTTGAAAATTTTCGACGATTTTGACGAAATCGAAATTTTTTTAGTATTTTTCTAATGGAATTATGGTTGATAGGAAAGCAAGCGATTCGTTTAGATTACCAACATAAGAGAACAAATCCTCGACGAGTTTCTGCCAAGTTATTCGACAAAAATACGGATTTTGTGAATAGCCTTCGTGTCAATGACAAATCTCCGAATTCTTTTCCTTGTTAACTTCAATTGCACAAATTTTCAAAAGTTCAAGTACAGGAAACCAGTAAAATATGGCTACGTTATTTATATAAATTAAAATAATTTTTAAAAAATAATAAATTTCATCTCGTTGCTATTCGCGAGTGTATTTTTGACTTATGACAAGTTCTTCCTGTTTTTTTGAATTATTTTCCTTTTTTACATTTTCTGCTTTTTTTTGACATTTAAAAAGAATACGAAAATAAGTAATCCATTTTTCAAAATGATGTATTTTCTGTTTATAAACACAATGCTGCTATTTTCAAGGATATTTTTGTCGAAATACGAAAGCTATAAGATTTAAAGATGTTCGGTTTAAATTCGATATTGATTTTTGTTTATTTATTTAGTATATTTCTTGTATTTATTTTTCGAGTATTTTCTTTCAATTTTTTTTTATCTTTGTTTTAAAAAAATAATGTTTATAATTTTCCCATTTTTTCTTTATTTTAAACCCGAACGGAAATGATCGAATATTATTTCTGCGGGGAGAACGCTCATCGGTGCTTATCTCTATGATCGAGTAACTGTGGAAAACAATCGAAAGATTCTTGAATTTTTCAAATCTTGAAAGTTTTTCATTGAAATATTGGTTTGTCATCGCTAAAGGGTTCTCAAGCTAAGAAAGTTTAAATTGATACGTGTTTGAATTCGTTTTCAAGAATGCGCTCTATGCGCTTGATTTTTATTACTTTCAAGGAGGTAAGAAGGATTTGGAGTCGTGGATGTAAAATATGAGGCTTGGAAAATACGAAATTGCCTCGAACTGGGGGAATATTGCATGGAAAATTTATCTGCCAAAAAATCAGCTTTGATTCTAATCCTTGATTTTTTTTCAAAAGAGATGTTAGCATTTTAAACATATTTTTAATACTACCGCTTATTTAAATGAGGGAACGAAAAGGTCAGATGTTGTACGTTGACGAGCTTTGAGAACTTTTCAAAAAGTATGATCGTGTGTTGTTTAAATAAAATTGTTAACGAATTTTGGAATGAAGGAAAAACCATTACCCCACTTTCTCTTCTTTATCCTTTGAGAAAATCTGTACAGCATCGATAAAAAGCTGAAAAATGAGAAAATTTGAACTTGGCGATTCATTTAAAATTCCATTGAAAGGTTTCCCTTATTTTCCTATTTCCGTTTGTTTGTAAATCGCCAGCATCAGAAGTTATCCGTTTCTCCGATTTTTTTGGGGGATTTCTGCAAGTCTCATGAACTGTCATTGAACCACAAATGTGATACCGGTGTTGCCAAAAATTGGAAAATGTTCCTAAAACCAGTGTTCTCAAAATTTTAAAAACCCATGATTTTTTGATTTTCCACTAAAAATAGATTTTCACTTTGTGGGGTATTTTGTCACACTTCCTCGGTTAGAATGTTAATTCGGCATTTTTTTTTGCGTAGTTATATTGCATTGAGAAGTATGTTATCATCACCCCCCCCCCTTCTTCACCTGTCACTATCCTTCAACTTTTGATTTATTGCGAAAAACGTAAAATTCTCAAATCGATTAAAAACTTTTACAGAGTTGAAAACGAGTCCAACGAGGGCTACGAGCTTAAAAGTCAATTAAAAATATTCCATTTTTGCGTAATCAACATTCCGCGTTATGATCTAGGCTTTGCGGAAATTCGGCTCTGAGGATTACTTATATTCCTATTTTACCAATTTTTTCCCAACTGGGTTTAAGTTTAATTAGAGACGAGCAACATTGAAAAATTTGTCACGATGGTGAACGTAACACGGGAATTTTATTTCTCGTAATAATCAAGAATAACACCGAAGCTTGGTCGCACATGTGGTAAAATGTCAGAATACTTTTGACATCTTTATCCAGTTTAATTTTAACGAGCCAAGTATTTTGCTAAACTAAGCGCTCGGCGTATCTAAAAACTACGATGGTCGAATTCGTTAAATAAATATTATTTCAGTTCTCGACTCCAAACTAGAACATCTTTTTAATATTGTTACCAAGCTCGAATACTTTCGAAAGATTACGTGAATTTTCGGTCCGTTAAAATTATTCGGGGTGAAAAAATTACAGCGTGTCTTGGCGGTTAAAGTTTTCCAAATCAGGGGAACGGGATCGGAAATGAAATAAACTAGAATTATTGCACGTGACAACGAAACGTTATCTATTAACAAACACCTCGAATACTAATCGAGCCATAGAGGGAACTCGTTAATGTTTATATAAAATTGCCAAGTTAGAAAAGCCAGTCTTCTTATCAAAATATTTCCAATTGAAAAGTTCACAGTGGTAAATTTGACAGGAACGGGAAGTAACGCGTTCAAGGAAAAGGTTGCATGGGCGATGAAAAAAAATTGACCGTTGTAAATCACCGTTTTGTTGACTTTTATCTACATTACGTACTATCTCGACGTAATTTTTTCTCTCGGTCCGGATTTAGAATTTGTTATTCGTTGTAGATAAAATGAAAAAAAAAAACTTACCTATACGAGCTTGTAATATACTGCTTGGGAAACACTCATAACGAGTGATTTTCCGAGAACGTTTCATTCAATAATGTTAAAATGTATTGTAATCATGAGAAATTCTCGATGCGATATCTTCAATGGCTTTATTCGAGTTTATACAGGGTGTCCGCGGAAGTTGGTATTTTCAGATACCACATACCGTGTTGAATTTAAATTGAAACGAGATGGGCGTCGTTGAGTTTTGAAAGTTGAATAGTATTCTAATCGATAATTCGAAGTATGGAATCATATTGTATTTTTTTAGCGTCGAGTTGTAGTATATACGATTTTTACGAGTTCGATTTTCCAGAGTGTTTCGAATTCTAAGAGTTCGATAGCTATCGTCGTGTGACGTGGATAAAAATCGTATTTATTAGATATTTATTGATGTAATTTAGCGTTACGAGACGAGAAAGGGGTAATTTTTTCATTGCTTTAATATTTGAGGGCGTTCGGAAATTTTCGAAGTTTTGTAATTCTTCGAATATGTCAGATAGATGAAAAGTTTACATAATTTATTTCGTTAGTGTTGATAAGTGCTACAAAATGGATTATGGGAGATTTTTCTCTGTCGGGTGTATTTGATGAGTTATCGAGCTATCGAGAAAATTGAGTAAAAATTATATGTTGCCTGTTCTACACAACTTTTTAAAAATGTTTCTAGGAATTTTATTTGAAAAGACATTTGAAGGGGTGATTTTTCAAAAATTGAATTTATTAGTGAGAAGGGAGAGGATATTAAAAAGTTTTCAAAATCGAAAAAATAGGTGTAAAAATTGCTTGGGCTACGGAAGGACACACATTTTCACATTTTATCGCAAAAATGTATAATTTTCGTTATTTTTGTGCAGTTTTTTCCAAAAATTTGATGTAAAATTGTTATAAACGTTGCTTAGAAATAGATCGAAGGGGATATTATTATTTGACTTTGTTCAATTTTCTAGTATTTCGATTTCAATGTTTCGATTTTATGTTTTTTTTCAATTTTGATGTTCCAATTTTGTTTTGAATTTAAATGAGCTCAATTTTGATGACTCGATCTCGATTTCGATGTTTCAATATTTTTATTTTGATGTTTCAATTTTACAATTTTTTTTTCAATTTTGATGTTTTAATTTTGATTTGAATTTCAATCGACCTCTATTTATTTTGATTTCTATGTTTTGATATTTCAATCTCGCAATCAGATTTTTTTATTTTAATATTTCAATTTTGATTCAAATTCAACCGACCTCAATTTTAACGTTTTCATTTTGATGATATTATTTTGATTTCGAGGTTTTAAAATTTGGATTTCAGTTTCCACGTATTTTACAATATTTTTTTCGATTTTAATATTTCAATTTCAATTTAAATTTTATTTACCTCAATTTTATTGTTTCAATTTTACAATTTTTTTTCGATTTTGACATTTTAATTTTTTATTTAAATTTTCACCAACTTTGATGTTCTTATTTCAATTTTGGATTTTGATTTCAATTTTATTCTTTAGGTTTTGATGGTTTAAAATTTGTATTTCGGTTTCTATTTTATGGTATTTTTTTCGATTTTAATATTTCAATTTCAATTAAAATTTTATATTTGCCTCAATTTTATTGTTTCAATTTTACAATTTTTTTTTCGATTTTGACATTTTAATTTTTTATTTAAATTTTCACCAACTTTGATGTCCTTATTTAATTTTGAAAATTTAATTTCAATTTCATTGTTGTTGATTTTTATGTTTCAATTTTACAATTTTTTTTCGATTTTGGCAGTTTAATTTTTTATTTAAATTTTAACTGACTTCAATTTTGATATTTTCATTTTGATGATTCGATTTCAATTTTAGATTTTGATTTCAATTTCATTTTTTTGATTTCGATAGGTGCAAATAAAATTGTTTGAAATTCTTTCTAAAATTATATGTTTGTGTTGAATGTCATTTTTTTCGTGATTTTCACGTTTTCGATAAATTTTCGAGTTAAATTTTTCAACACCACTTCAATCTAATCCAAAGTACTAAAAAATAATAAATTTACATTTTTTTTTCAATTTCAATAATTTTTTAAACGTATTTTATCCTCTTTTATCGAGAGAATTTCCCATTTCAAACATCTCCTTGGTTGAATATCGAGCTCGAGCTAAACAACAAATAACTTCTTAAGCCTAAAAATATTTTCTTTACGATTTTCTCGTCTTTCGAATAATCCACATTCAATCTCGCCTTGCCTTTTAAAATCTCAAAACCGCGTACTCGTTAAAAATTGAAACCGGAAGAAACCCGCTTAAGTATCGTAATAAACGCATTACGACGTACTCGAAACCATCACTTTCATTTTTTATTCAATTTTTCTCCCTTCTCGATGACACGTTTCAAATACGTCAATCTTACTTCCACTTGATTTGAAGGCATCCGCGTTTACGCTATTTTCCCACGTAAACTTTCACGCACACACGTCATCGGACACCCTGTATGTGATACAAATACGTTCCTGTAACGTTCGCGAAAATAATAAAAATCGCGTACCGTAGAAATACCGCATCTTTATGAGGTCCGGTTGATGAAAGAATATTGAAAAAGGCGAAATTAAAAGTTATATACTTTCACCATATTTTTTCAACGGTCGTAAAATATACGAGATTGCTAAAAATAGAATACGATTATTTTGAAAAATTATTCGAATACGATGCTGCAATTTTAATGCTTTAAGTATGTTCATCGATGAATCATAACGTTACCCTCGATTAATGACTTTTTAAACTAGTAATTTTTTGTATGCGGAAAATTCTGACCTTTTTTTTGCCTTTTTTATGCTACGTTTGTTATTATAGTGGGGAAATTACGAGACCTAGTTTCATCGGGTTCGACACACAAAAGCGATATATTTCTGGTAATTTTCATTTATGTTGAAAAAAAAATATCCGAATCGAAAATTAATTGAAATGGCTTCTTGAAAGATATTTAAACAACGCCGGACGTTGTATCTTGGAAAACGAAGCCGCAAAACAATTAGATAGTATTTATACGAAAAAAGGTCCTGTTACAAAGTTCAAACAAAATTTCACTCTTGCGAGAGGCTTTTCGGGAGCTGGGAAATTTTTTCGTCGAAAAAGCGCAACGTTAACGTGAGTATTTTTGCTTTCACGACGAAAGGGGCAACTTTGTTGATTTTCTTTTGTGCGCGTAATCTTTGAGAATTAATTTTATTAAAAATGTTTGCAGTTTATTTAAGCATGTTTACACAAGTTGCTTTATTCGAAGACGCAACGCGCTTGTAAGGTTCGTTGAATAAAGGTGGAAATCTTTGTCTTGATGAAGTCGGTCTCCTTTACGCGAATATCATACAGAAAACTAGAAAACGAGGTTTTTAATCCGATAATAAGTTTAAATTAATCATTGCTTGTTGCGTGGATTTATTATTAAATTTTATCTCGTACCTGTTTTCGCAAAGAAATAACGAATGATTCGACGACAATGGGTAGATTTTTAAATGTCGCGTCGTCTCGAATCTTTCGCGAAGAAATAAACGAAACACATTTATTTAAAAGATTAAGCTGTGAATAAACGTAGCTTAGCGAAGAAACGGCGAACGTCGTCGAAAGCGATGAAACGGAATCAACCGAGGATAAATCACGTTAACAAATTTGAATTAATGTTTCCAAAAAGCGGTAATTTTTTCTACCGATTGGAATTTTATCTCGTCGATGAAAATTGAAAATATGCCGAAATTTTATTTATCTCTTTGTACTTTGATTTTTCGCGTTATTTTGCGTTTAAAAGAAATTTGCTGTAAAAATCCAAAGAACTTTGCCACTAAAATGTAAGCGAATTTTTTTATAAAATGAGATCAGTCGAATGGAATAGTTCAAAGTATCAGCGTTGGTGATATACCCAAGAATTCCTTTTGTAATTGTTCTTTTGTTTGTTTGTTTGTTCACCTTAATTAATTAAATGAGCTTTTTTTTGCTTGCTCGTAGACTCGTGTGAAATGCTTAAAATCATTTGTAAGGTCACTTGAGCATTTTTATTCGCACGAGTAAACGTGTTTGTTCATTTAGAGAAGTTTATAAGCCAGTTTCTGTTTGATTTGGGCCTGTTTACGAGTTAAATTTAAATAATTACATAGGAATTGCTCTTTGAGCGGAATTACACCGAAAAAGAAATTATTTTGGATAAAAAATCAATTAACTAGATAAAAGAAGGAACATATTTTTCATGATTTATATTGTGTATTCTTTTGAATAAAGTTCCTTCAAGATTTGGTAGCAACGACTCAAATTACTTCAGTGATATTAAATTTGCCTAACTTACGCGTTGAAGGAGGTAAAACCGCATGTTTTATGAGTCTTTTTTCTAATTTTTTTTTTCAAGTAGCGCGCACTGAAAATGATAGAATATTATTTATACGGAATACGTATGTTGGGGCGTCTTTGTAAGGTTTGGGGTGACGTGAGACAAAAATGTTTGAGACAAAAGTTGCTGTAAATTGAATGGGGAACATTTTTTGTGGAAATTATTTTTTTATATCTCCTCAAATTTCACTACATTTTTGCCATTTTGTCAACATTGCGAACGAAATAATTCAGTTGGACTGTTTTCATCAGAAAAACTTTTGGGACAAAAGTTGTTACAAATTGAATAATGAACATTTTTTGAAATTATTTTTTCGTATCTCCTCAAATTTTGCCAAAATTGCCTGCATCTCAAAAAATTACCAAGTTGAGGCGTTTTTGTAAAGCTTGGGGTGTTTTGAGAAAAAAATGTTTGGGATAAAAGTTGTTAGAAATTTAAAAAGGAAAATTTTTTGTATCGATAATTTTTTTGTATCTTCTCAAATTTTGTCATAATCTCACAATATTGTTTCGAAAGCTACAAAATGGTAAAAAATTCATGGAATCTTGAATTTAAAAATTTTTCTCGTCACAAAATAACAAAAGTTTAAAAAAAATTGCCAATTTTCAGACTATTTTGCATTGTAACACCTACAATTCAAAAGATAGCTTACCCACTCTACACAAATGCTACTCAAGTTGCTGTCAATGTCCTTGAAAGGGAATATGTTCAGTTGTAGAACACTCTGTATGCAAATTGTTATCCATTTTGTATGTTGAAAGTTGATGAACATTCGGTAGTAATGCTAGAATTCGACATAACAAGATAAAAATTTGCATGATGATCCTCTGAAGATATATTTCGAAGAGTATTACGTTACTGTTTTGTTGGTTTTCGATTCGCATTATAGAAAATTCCAGCGAAAATTTGGGATTTATGATGTTTGAAACGACCAATTAAACGAAGTAATTTAATCTTTCCTCGATTATATCATTCTCGTTGTAAGGTCCAGTTTTAGGAATCATTTTGCCCATATTTTGCATTTTAATTAATTAAAAATAAATACCTCATAATTTCGCCTTCGAGATACGTGTAATTTGGCGAAATCATCTCGTAATAGGAGATATTCACTTTGATGTAAAAACTCAGCTGGAAGGTTTCGCCGAAGAATTCAAACACCTTAAACGATAAAGACAATGAAATCTATTTCAATTCCTTTCGTTGTTTATATGAAATTCACGAAGTCGGATTCAAAAAGCAAGGCGAACTGTTTGGATTTCCCTCGAAGCTGGAAACCCTCCGAGGGAATTCGTAACGTTTAGACAATTTAAAAGGTCCCTCGTGGTTTTCGTTTTTAATTGATCATCGAGCATCAAAAAAACGAGCTGAAGTGATTTCATCGTAGAAGTAATCTATTCAGGGAACTCGGAGAGGGCTGAATGTTGAATAACTTAATAAAGTTACCGAATTGAAAAAGTTTCGCCACCATAATGGAGTAATTCTGTTCAGGTAACTTTTCGTAACAGTATTTTTGAATGAGATAAGATTAAAAAGGAATTAGGAAGAATCAGATATAAGGAAATGTTCAAAAGTACCAAAAAATCTAGAAATTTTCAACTCTCGAATCGAAAGGTAAAATGATTATAAAGTTGGTGAAAAATTACCAAAGTGGAAACTTAAATATGGCGAAAGAATTTATCTCGAATTAAATTTCAAGCTGAGATAATTAAGATGGTGGAATTTTGATATAGACACGAGAAAGTATGTAAGAAGATTTGCGGATAAGTTTTTGGAAAAATGCGACGAAAAAATGCGGTGAAATTAATCTCGAGCCAATTATTTTCCGGGTAAATAACGTTCGTTAATTACAATCGAACCGTTGGGTTTTTACAAACAAATGGAAACATGGAGGCATTATTAACTCTTTAATACCTCCTCAAAGATTATATCTGAATGGTTACGAGGTTTCAATACTAAAGAAGAATTTTGATAAATGAACGACTCGAGTGTAGAGAAAGCCAAGAAAATAGCCTTTCTAATCATTAATCATAGAGTTCGGCCTAGAACAAAATATAATAAATCGGCCAACTACACATAATACTAAAAGGTGGACGTACGCCGAACTCGTCTCGGAGTTTTGAGAATCGCCAAAGAAATAATTAATTAATCGACGACGTCAACGGACGCCTTGAATACCGGCCATAAAACTATGAAGTTCAAGGAAATTTATATAGAGTGAAATCCGACCAAGTTTATCGAGACGAACGCTGGCCGAGGATTTATCGTTTCGCCAAGTTTTTCTTTTAAAAGTGCTGCTTTTCCGGGATATTACAAGTTGGTATTTTTTTTATTGTATATACGAGGTTCGGAAGAAGCGAGTTTTCCTGGTCGACGTTTTTCACGTAACGGGAATACTAATGAACGAAAATTATGAGAATTTCGTTGCCCCGAAAAAAAAGAAGGAACTCAGCCATTGTATACGAGTAAAGTTTTCGCGCCTGAGAAATTCGTCGAAATTTCGATTGAAAATGGAATTTTCGCCCAGAGAAGTTCGCACGAAGAAATCTTCATTTTGACGATACATCAATATCTCGCACAATGCCAACACTTTCTCGAGCAAACAATTTAGTCAATTTTTGTTTTGCTGCGAGTTTTTTTTTTTTTTAAATTCGTTCATTCGTGAATAACGTTTTTCGCTGTAAAAGAAATCTTCCGTCTTTTTACGCTCTTTATTCGCCAATTAATCTTTTTATTGTAGGAAATATTTCATTTCGCATCGGCAAGAATAAAGTATTTCCCGAGATCTGTTTCTAGTTATTGTCGTAATTTAATGGGCGTCCTTTTTTTTTCCATGCTTCCAGAATTCCACCTTAATGATGGAGTTTCGGTTTTGTCGAAGAATTTTACTTTGAAATTATCGCGAAACTGGGGAATTTGGTCTTAGTTGAGGTTTTTTTTTAAATAAGAATGCTGGAAAATTTATATTTGTAAAAATTGATAAAATCTCGCTCAAGAGTTTGCCAAGGATCTACGATTTTCAGAATATTTTCTATTAATTTTTTCTTTATCGAAGATCACTATTTTCAATTTTTTATTTATATTTATTTCTATACTTTTTAAAATCTAAAATCTAAAATTTGTTTTTCGATTGTTTCATTGAAAATTAATTTTTCTCTCAGAAATGTGTGTGTGTGTGGGGGGGGGAGGTTATGAGGTGAAATTTTTGTAAGTATTATTCATCAAGGTAAAGGGAAAGAAATGAGAGGGAGGGAGAAAAGTGTCATTAATTTTGTTTAAAAAAATAAATAATATAATTTGGGAACGTTTGAACGCATTTTCAACCAGTCAAAGAGGGGAAAGGTTGAGCCCCCAAGTGCCTCTCTGGCTACATTACGAAATGAGGTGAAGACTCGAGGAGATAAACGAATTTTGAGGATAATAATTTGCTAAACAATTGATTTCGAATTGAATACACAAATTACGATGATATTTACAAATCAAAGACGTTATTAATTGAATTGACCAATAGGAGCATTGAAAAATTAGCTACAGAGATTTAACGTTTGGATTTGTAATTAAGTGGAAAAATCATGTAATTGGTATTTTACGACGCTAATGAAAAATTTTCTCAGAAAAAAAACCTAAAAGAGATTAAGTAATACTCCTAAAAAAAATTCCACGATTGAAGTAGGCTAAATACAATTTTAATGTAATTTTTTCAATCTTTTAGACTTAGCGATTTTGTTTTATCATTTTATTGGCCAATTTTACGTGTACTTCCTACGTGAAACGATTTTATAATTGAATTTAAGGATATAAGGTACGTTACGAGTGAAGGATCGATTCGCTCTTTGGTTTGATCACTTGTTCGACCATATTCGCTGGAAGAATTGGAGAAAGGGATTATGAGGGTTCGACTTGAGCTTTATTTAATGAAGTAATTCCACTGTTCTCTTTGTTTCGAGACACATTTGTATGGGATCTCGTGGCATATATTAAAAAACTACATTTTTTTGGAGTTTTTCAACTTTAGTGACAAAAGTTGAAAAATTCGAAAGCGAGTATTTTTCCATTTCGAAAAATCTAATAAAAAAGAAAACTAAATTTTTGCACGTATCTTCCTGAAATAAAGAAATTTTAGATTTTTTACCACCGATTAAGAAATTTAAATATTGGAATTTTTCGCCGGCAAAAATTCGTTGATAAAAGAAAAGAACGAAAAATGCTCTAAATTAAAATTCACCTGTGGTAACCCTTTTGTTATTTTTCACCCCGAAACTAGGCCTCGACGTGGAAACGAAATTTAATGTGAAGAAATAAGCCACCATTAAGTTACCAAAGTTGCTAATTTACGTTTTGGGAATTTCCCATGGTATTTTTTATTTTTGCATTTGAAATTACGCCTATCAAAAAGCACGAACCGTAACAAGGCCCGAGCAAAGGGAGTGACTATTTCGATGATTTCATCTAAAAACATTTCGTTAGGTCTTCGAGACCCAACGAAGGGAAAAAAAGCACGAAATGGAAAAAAATGAAAGCACGATTGAACACAAACGAAACGTTTAAACTTTTTAAAAAGATAATCGGCCTGAAAGCCGAAGTAAAAAATGCAGGTACGTTCTAGTGTAAAGTAAACCTAAACTTCGTATTCGTGTGCCACGTCCACAATATCAACCAATTCCTTTTCCGGTGCTGACATCGAAGGCATGAGCAAATAATCTGCTACGAAACGTTAGAAAGTGACGGAGTTTTTTTTTAATTACTTATTTCTCGAAATATTTTTTCCTTTTTATTGTACCCGAAATATCCGTCGTAAATGAAGAAAATTACAGCTATTAAAAGTCGACCCATTTTCGACGCGAGTCGACCAAGCAAAAGGTATGTTTTCTGGACGTTTTAGAATTCCTGCAACATTAATATCGGGCTTTACGTGATGTCGTGTTTCTTTTCTTTGGCCTCGTACCCTGTACCTGCCTGAATAAGGGTACGTTTTAATACGTATTTTGGTTAGTTTCGTTGTAAAATTGATTTTAAAGAGGAAGAAATGAGATTTAATTCGCAATTGGATTTATCACCTTTGTTCGACGAGCTTCGGTACAGGATTGAAGTAGCTGTGGTCAAAATAACAGGATTTTGTGGAATTTTTTTTGTTCCGAAGCTATTTTTCGTTAATGCTTTATTCTATCCTTAATGTTGCTGCAGAAGCTGCTGCTCTTGTTGTGTTTTAACCATTTTTGTCAGGCGCAGTAGTTGTTGTTGTTTCAAACTTGTTGTAAAAGTGTTGTTGAATTTATGTTTGTAGTTGTTGTCAACTACCAAAATGTTATGAATATAGTTCAAAATCTAAAGAAATCTTCAAAATTGCTTAAAATTATCCAAAACTGTCAAAATGTTGTTGAAATTGTTCAACATTTGCTTAAAATTGCAAAAAACCATCAACAAGTTGTTGAAATAGTTTAGATTTGATCAAAATTTGTTTAAAATTGCTCAAAATTGCTTAAAAACAATCAAAATGTAGTAAAAGTAGTTTAAAATCGATCAAAATTTGTTCAAAATTGCTTAAAATTTCGCAAAATTGTGAAAATGGGGTTAAAATTTCGTAAAATTGTTCAATATTTGCATAAAATTTTGTAAAATTTGTCAACATGTGGTTAAAATAGTTCAGAATTGTTCAAAATTTGTTTAAAACTGCTTAAAAATGCACAAAATTGTCAAAATGAGTTTAATATTTGGTCAAAATTGCACAAAAGTTTATGCTGTTTGCAATTTTAACCCAATTTTTCAATAATTTTACCATTTGCACAACTTTTATGCAATTTTGAGAAAATATAAGGCAACTTTAAGCAATTCTAAACATATTTTGATCAATTTTAAACTGTTTTTAACATTTTAACAGTTTTTTTGCGATTTCGATATAATATTTAAATTTTAACATTTTGACAATTTGTGCAGTTTTAAATCAATTTTGATCGTTTTTAAACAATTTTAACATCTTTTTGATGTTTTTTTGCAATTTTAACTAAATTTTTTATTGATTTAATTATTTTACACAACATTTGTACAATTTCGAGCAAACATTGAACAATTTTAACCAATTTTAACTACATTTTGACAATTTTGCGTTATTTCAATCAATCCTAAACAAATTTTGATCGATTCTGAACCATTTCAACAACACTTCAACAGTTTTTATGCAACTGCGAGAAAATATTGAACAATTTCAACAATATTTTGACAATTATGCGTAATTTTAAGCAAATTTAAATTAATTTTGAACTTTTTTAAACTATTTTAACATTTTGATATTTTTTGCAATTTTTATAAAAAACATTTCGTTAATTTGAATTGTTTTGCTGAACTTTTATGTTATTTTGAGTAAATATTGAATAACTTCAAACAATTTTAACATGATTTTGATAATTGTGTACGAATGTTGAATAATTATAGCAGCATTTTGACAGTTTTGTGGAATTTTAAACAAATGTTCATCTATTTTGAACTACTTCATCGACAATTTAACAATTTTTTGCTATTCTAAACCAATATTGAACAACTGAAGTTGCTGATAGCGTTGAAATTGTGTTAGATGTTGAATTCAAGTGTTGTTGTACTGATTACTGGTGTTATCTTCGTGTGCTTGCTGAATGTTGTTGTGGATTTTCAGTT